>MQRK01224379.1:4844-16007 GCA_001938485.1 Girardia tigrina | reverse complement strand
ATTAGATTCAAATAATTAATCAAATAACATATCAATCCCATCTGAGTAGGAGAGTCACAAATCTAAACAGCATAAAAACAACAAACTTACAACATTCACAATTATCCCTCACAATAATGTTGTTATTAATAAATCCGATTCCTTCGAAAGTTGTCTAGTCCATAAAGATAAATTATTTTGAATAAACGGATTTATAAATTTAGTGAAAAGCTTCGTCTTATTTTTACAGAATTTAATGAAACATGTCAACATAACCTACAAAATAAAACTGTAGTGAGAGTTTAAGTATAAAATCTTGTGTTCTCAATTTATATATTATTAAAAACGTCAAAGGTTAAGGATGAATTCTTGTCATTTAAATAATTATAACTCAACTGCCAATTACCTTGACAAAGCCATAAATTGAAAGATGATTTCATTGCATTGTTTGTGGTCTTTTTCTTCTAAATTAAAATTGATGACATTTTCATCGCCCTGGGACGTATCGATAACAAATGGCTGACTTCCATTGCAATCGATAATCTCTTGAAAACCAGCCGCATGTATCTTAGAATAAATGGCTCGGGACAATCCAAGACCATGATGAGACCGCATTTGTAAAGGAAACATTCTGCTAGACTTTCCACAAGCCGTAGGAGAGAAATGCTCGTTTACAACGTAGGAATCTATTGATTCAAAGTCAACAATCATGTCTTCGCCTAATCTTTTTGTATGATATATGTTAATTGTGTCATTAGGAACAGGGACACCGAGACTCGTTGGGGGCATAGTTAATGATTCAGATAAATACTTCGGAGTTGATTCTTGTTGAGAACTACGTTGCTGATGTATTACTTGCTGATAAGTTCTCATATTTGCATCTGTAATATTTAATCCGTTGTCTCTTGGTGGTGTTATTTGTTTAGATTTTCTTGTTGAGACCTTTGGGACTTCAGCTAGCTTACGACTTTCTTTGACAGAAATTTGTTCTTCAATAGAATAATCTCTATAAAAATATTTATTACCCAAAATTCAACATAGTAAAACATTAACTTCATCATGCTCGATGTATTACTTACAGATGTTACGGGTTCTCTTTCAGTGATATCCTGATAATATAATAAAACAATAAATTATTTTCATGTAAGATTTTGAAATGTTTATGTTATTGAGTTGAATTGATTCTGGAAAATAATTTTAATAACTTACGAAATGTAACTGGATATACAGTCATTTATATATGTTACGAGGATGTGATTGAAATAAATTTTCAATATTAAATTTAAATATAAATTTTTATTTTTCTCCTCGGTTTATACGTTTATCGGAACTCGGTTTATTGTTCCACCATAAACACGTCGATTAAGAGAGATGTCAGATAAGGGTGCCTACTATCCATGTTATAACTTAAGATAGTTATTGATCCAATCCTGTATATTTAACACAACACTAACTTTGAAGTCTAGAACGAGATGGGGAAATTTCATATGGCATCGCTCTGAGAGCTTCTTCTCATGATATCCTCCAGCAGATAGTTGATGTTGCCACAGAATTGCTCTCGTGGACATCAATGAAATGTGGTTATCTGTTGATTTTACATAGGATACAATTAGTATCAACGGAATTTTGGTCCTAATAGTGACCGACATTGGGTATATATATATATATATATAACTTAGGGGTTGACTTCACCAACAAAACTAAGGAAACACACGATAAATTTCTCAAGTCTTATCTTAAAAAATAAGTAAGTCAATCCTATTTTCCTGGCTTTAAATAGCTACTTATAAGACGTTTATACATTCTGGAATCACATTTTATTTTCGTAACTAAAATATTTGAGCTACAATATGAACTGTCTGATAACGATAATCATGAATCTACTACAACAATATTCAAAATTGGGCTCCATATACAAATAATGTATTTTATTAAAGATATCCGTGGCAGCTCCACAAATTCTGCAAACGAGTATATTTATGTCCTTAAAGTTTTAAGAGTACTTGACGGTAGCTCCACTTTGGGAGAGTATGTAATCTTGTCTATTATACAAGCATACAGAAACCTCACCTGTTCCGATAATGTCCCACGTAGATATATATCAGTTGCAGTTTTTATTATTGTGAGGAATGTTTGGCTATGATGTGTCGTATGTTGCAATGTCTGTTCTCTCTCTCAAAAATAATTGCCGAATTTATAATATTACTTTTAGATGGTTAAAAGAAATTTAATTAAATTCAAATTTAATTAAAATGTGTTAAATGAAAATAAATTAATGTTTGTTTAAATAATCGAATTCGGTAATTATTTTAAAAAAGATATTTTAGAAAACATTCAGAAGATTGAAAAAGAAACATTTCAATGCAAAAGTAGATCACGGACTTTTATCATATAAATAAATGTGTACCAAGTGAAATTTCGACTTCTTCCAACATGGCGATTACACCAAGACCCGAACCTGGAATCTTCGGATCCGCAGTCAGACGCGTTATCCATTGCGCATGTGAAAGTAAAAAGAACAGTAAAGTAATTAAAGAAAGTATTAAGATGATAATCTAATGAATTATAAAGTCTAAAACTATAAAAAAATATTCTTAAAGATATTGTTTTTGAAATGTTACTTTTATTTTGTTGTCAAAATTGATATTAATATCCGGTTTAATGCATAATCTTCTATTATAAAAACCCAAGTCACTCACTGCCTCACTGCCTCACTAACGCTCATATTATCTACTTACAATTGTAAGTAGATAATTATATTAATAATAATAATTATCTAATTTATCTTTATAAGATAAGATGATAGGTTAAACTTTGACAATTACAAAGAATGGAATGTAAAGTTAAAATAATGGAAATACAATTACTAAAAGGGCATCAGATAAAATGTTCTGAAATATTTAAATTGTGAAGTCCACATAAATTTTTCTAATATAACATACCAAATTTAACAGGGAGACTATTGTTTTTCATGCGTCATAATTTAAACTTTTCTCAAAAATTTTTACCCGTCATACATGACGGGTTATTTACTAGTCTTCTATAATTATCGTGGTTTTAGATATTACATTATGGGATATATTAATCATTGATAACCGAGTAGGTGGCACAGTGGTGTGACTGCGGCGGATTTGTGACGGTGGCGACTCTATTGGCAGAGGGGAAGAACAAAATAATATCTCACTCGGAATGAGAGGAAATAAAATAGAGTCATTTTTTTGATTCTTAAGGTCATTAAATTCCGTGCCCTACAGTCTTATCCAGAATAGTTTGCGCATGCGCAAATAATCCGAATAAATTGCGCGTGCAAATTATTTGGCTGTTTTCAAACAAGTTTTTAATTTTTTCATGTAGAAAATAAAATGGAAAAAAATTGAAAACAAAATTAATCATATCATTTGTGTTTAAATAAAGTTTATTATAACTATACGCGTGAAAATTAATCCTGAGACTATTGATACAGGTTTATTCTTAGTAAATGGTAAAATAATTAGAAAATTATTTAAAAGATTTATTTTAATTTTAGAAGAAATGAAAATTCCAGCAATAAAAAAATATAAACAAATTAATATCAAACGAAAATTATTTATAATAAATCAAGTTGATGGTTTGAAATCAATTCGATCTATAGCAAAGGATAATAATGTTCCTGAGTCAAATATTAGGAGCTGGTTAAAGCAAAGAGATGAATTAAATAGATTAGTAAAAGAAAATTCCGTTCAAATACTTTCTCATAAGAGAATATTTGGTGGTGGAGCCCACCCAAAATTTGATAATTTGGAATCAAAGGTTTTTGAATATGTAGTTCAAAATAATAAGTAGGGAATATGTGTTAAGGATAGATATATAATTGCAAAAGCTTTGCTATACAAAAATGAATTTGTCCAAGATATTGATGAATCCATAGATAAATGCAATGACAATAAAATAAAGTAAGACTTATTCAAGTTACGGAACGAATTATGTGAATTTAAGGCTTCACCAAATTGGTGCTATCGTTTCAAAAATCGACACAATTTAGTTAAACGTAGGCAAACAACGACAAAAAATTACCAGAGAATTTTGTAGAGATTGCCACCAGTTTTATTGGAGAATGTCAGTCAATTATTAAGAAGCATGATATTTTACAATAATATTCTGTTCCCTACTGTAGAGTTAATTTATTAGAGTTAATTTATCAAATAAAAATAATGCTAGAATCGAATCGAAAAGTTTTTTGTTTCTTTAATAATATAAATTTAAATTTATTCAGTTCGTAAAGACAGCGAAAATTCGATTTGGGTAGATCTCAATAATGAAAAGTGACCCCACATTGCCTTCTTTTGGTTCTCTTATATAAGGTTCTGAGGGTGTTGAGATTTACTAAAGTATGACACATATACGGTTTAAAAAAAATTGCTAAAAACAAATTAAATCTACCATTTAAATATGATAAAATGTCTACATCAAAATGGTTAGTTTAAGAAACTAATAGAAAATTATGAAAATTACTTATTTTTACAAAACAAAAATTGTAAATTACTAGAAATTATTTTGTTATATATTAATTATTACTTTTTCTTTCATAATAGCCGTTAACCTGGAACCGTTTTTGAGATCAAGGGTTTTATCACCATCTCCTTGGGCCAAATCTTTTTTTGGGGAATCCGATTTATAAACAAGTGTATTTTCAGGAGCATTGACAACATCACCTGAAAAATCGAGTTCCAAAAGAATACCTTCTTTCAATAAATCCGGTGTAACTTTTGTGGCAAACGGTTGATAAGTGATGTACCTTATTTGATATGTATGTTGAGGTGAAGGAGTTATTCCAGATAGTTCCTGAAAATAGGAAAATTTTGTTCTTATTGTTTATTTTCAGACAGGTTTATAGATATTTATATCTAAAAACTTCATTTAAATCTTTTAAAAACATATTTATATGATTGATAATCTTTAAATTTATGCCACTTGAAAATTCATAAGTCGTTGCGCTATGGCTACTAAACTTAGGAAAACTCTATTTAAATATTATAACTAGTATTAAATGTAGACAGATATTAATTTTAATCTTAAAATAATTAAAAACGTTTAACGGAAGTGCATATTATCCATTTTACTGTGAGGAATATTTTAAATTATATTTTAATGCAGTATATTGATTTGAAAATGTTAAACCTAGAATATTGATTCTCACAACCAGATGGAAATTGGTATTTTTTGCGTGACGAAATCCGCAACTTTATTTTCCAAAAATTTAAACTTGGCCATACAGCAGCGACCAACATTCTACAACTAAAAGAACCGACAATACGCATCATAAAGACCAAAGTACTCCAGACGCCCAAAAACAATTGATAAACAAGAGATACACCGGTCCATTGAAGCGGATTTGACCTAAACAACACGAGAACTGGCTGCTGAACTCAAAACTTCCCATACAAACATTATGCGAAACTTTCAGAAAATGAGCAAGAAAAATAAATGTTGTCAAGAGATCCCGCAAGAACTCAACGAAATGTAAAAAAATCGGCGAATTAACGACTGTTCTTGACTATTGTACAAAATTCAGCCATAGGGGATTGAAACGGATTTGAATGTGTGATGAGAAGTAGGTTGTCTACAATAACCGAAAACGCAAAACCCAATAGCCTAGTGTAGATCAACTTGGAAAATGGAAGCCTCAAAGTGATCCACATAAAAAGGTGATGTTGTTCGTTTGGTGGAAGGCGTTTAGATCTATTCACTGGGCAATCCTTCGGTCAGATCAAACCGTCACCTCTGAAATTTAGTGCACCAAATAAGACCATGTTCAGGTCGCTTTGAGTGTTCGTGACATCAACACAACTCGTTTTTGTTTTAAACAAGACAACGCCAGACCTCATGACTCACGTCATAAATTTGAAGAATTAGGTTGGGGTGTTCCTAAGTATCTAACATATAGGCCAGACGTTGCCACATCCGATTATCATTTTTTCGGGTCTATTAAAGATTTCCTTCGCGGACGCCGCTTCACTGAAGATGAACACCTATAACATGTCCTTCAAAGATTTGTCGACATGAAAACAACTAGAGTTTTACCGCCGTGCAATTTACTTGTTGAAGCCTTGTTGGAGAAGAATAATCGAAAGTAATAACGATTACATTAATGAAAACGACCTCTTGTCATTGTAAAGATTTTGCTTTTAATAAAATGTTAAATTAATGATAAAAATTTCGTTCCAACGTAATATAGGAGAATCTGAATAATAATATTTCAATTAATTAACAGTTAATAACTTGACTGTGAATTGTATGTTTATAACTTTTGTAAATCACGTAAAACTTTTTATATAAATATATACATATAATTATGTTTATCATTTTACGATTATACAAATTTAATTCATATTTTTTATTAATGGACACGGTCGTTGTTTTTTATGAAGCATGAAAATATTGATGATTGTCAGATTTGAGTATTCAAATTCGTAATGTAGTATAGAAATTATATATTAATAAGTACAACAAACCAACTTAGTTTCAGAGAAATCATATTTGTACACATCCAGTAAAAAAAAGCTTGCTTCTTGTTAGAATTGAATGAGAAATAAGTTACTCTTGGAGAAGAAAAACAAAATATTTCTTCTGTGAAAGCTCACTTTCCTTTCCGAAACTCAATGAAAACAATTAACAGTTACATGTATTAAGAATACTAAACTAGTTATTAATTTAATAACAAAATAATGTTAAGTAATTATCTAGCCCATCATAAAAGGAATAAGAGTGCATAGGAAACTCACGTCTATACTGAGATTAAGAAGATCAACACCCCATCTTGTCTGAACTATCAACTAAGACTATTCATAGTATCTCCTGAGATAATTACCGCATTTTTGTAAGCAAAATTGAGAATAAGGAAAGAGTAGTTATTATAATCACTGTTCTACTGTTCCAGATGTTAAAAGTAACTTTAAAATTTTATTATTGTTTATGATTTACACTTAAAATATAAACTAAAATAATAATGCAAGTACTCAATGCTAAACTTTGATAGTAAGATTTTTAAAAGTGACTTATTAATATCTACAATATTTGTTTTATTTAAACATATTAATGTGGTTTGTGTCCTCCACTTTTCTTGGCTAAAGAGCGTCCTCAACAATTTTACCGTTAACATAGAAGCGCATCCATCGTTATACTCCTTGCATCTGTCCAAATAACCACACTATCATTACATTTCACTACCCATATGTCTGTTGCAGGATCTCCCTTAATCATCAACCTGTGGCTGATTTCATTATCCAAATTTATCTTATAATTTACTGTCTGTCTCTGAATGTTAACACAAGCAACATGTAACTATCCCGCAACTAGTATCCATTACACCAAAATTCAAAGTACTTTTCATCTAGTTGATTTATCGAGATCTCGAGTTACAAGTTCATTGTCTCTTTTCAACTGTAGTTCAAGAACCCTCACATATTTATCTTAGCCAATCCTTCCTATCGGTTTAGACTCCAACCAAAACCACTGAAAGTGTCTTGCAACCTCATCTGCATTACAAGAGATTCCTACAATAAATACGTCATCAATGTATCCAAGCGCTGAAATTGTTTGCTCCTCATTGATGATGGTTTCGACTATCTTAGACGTGACTTTCGGTGGGATAGACAAATCGAACCGCAACCTTATCATCCATTTGATCATTTCACACGACTGACTGATACTTCTACCGATATAGGGCTGTTATTACTTGCAAAAAAGCTTTATTAAAATCAATCACAAATTGATTACAAGCGTAATTTTGAAAAAACCGTATTGCGATATAATACTCATTAAATATTCTTAAAATGTCAAAGAAATTTGAAGTAAACAGTCAGTCTCGAAAAATTCTAACTAAAGTTTTAAATAAAGTCTAATGAAGTTGCTAAAAAACAAAAATATTAAAAGCACAACAAACAAAAAATCCAAAAGTAGACAAAAAAATAAACAGAGCAACACAAAATCAGTCGCCCTGGCAAAACGATGTGATTGGACTTTTCCGATTACAAAAAAAATAATTGTAAAAAAATTAAATAATCCCAAAACAATGAAGAAATATAAGCCAAAAGTAAACCAAATTATATTAAACTTAAGTATGTGCCTCCACACAAGCCCCTTGTAAAAATGCGGAGCATAGGGCTTAATCTTCTTCTTTTACACACTTGAGTCGCCGTAGGTTCACGTATTCGTCTTGTTTTTCGATTTCTAATAACGCAATATTGTTCCCGATTAATTTGACTTTGTATAGCCCTTCATACTTGTTTTCGAAATTCTTTGAATGTGCTTTTTTTAATAAATGCTTTAACATTTATGGGAATTTTCTTATTTGCGATCTTTATACTTGTAACTTCTTGGTTCACAATACAGTTCAATTTTCTACCCGTTAAACGGAATAGTGAAGTCTCTTGATTTTACCGCAATTTTAACTCTAAGTGCTAAAAGTGATTTATTGAGCTTAGAAAACTAATCTCTGTTAGTACATAAAGTGTTCAGTGTTTCCTTGAGCTCCTTATGGAAGCGTTCGATCTTTCCGTTACTCTGTGGGTTAAAGGCCGTTGTTCTTATTTTGCGTATCGAATATTCTTTGCATAGGTTCTTGAATAGTTCCGCAACATCACAATTTGAGTGTAAACAATTATTAACATCTCAGACATTAGTTTTTTTAAATATTAAATTAAATAAGTTAAAATACTTTACAAAAATATTATTAAAATTTATAATTAAAAAAACTTTTAATTAATTAGTATTTAAAAACTAATCTCATTAAATTAATTTCATTAGATTTAATTAATTAATCAATAATATATTAATCCCATCTGAGTAGGAGAGTCACCAATCTAAATAGATACAAACAACAAACTTACAACATTCCAAATTTTCCCTCATAAAAATCATTTACAGTTAAGTAATAAATTGTCTAACTATTAAGTAACTATCGCGAGTATACCAACAGTTGAGAAGTGGCCTTCAAATAAAAAGGTTTTGACCGAAATTTTTTTCTTTTTTACATTTTTTTTCAGATCCGACTTCTGATACAAATACAAAAGAAAAAAACTAGAAGGTATTTATCAATCTACTAACGAATTTTTATCATAAAAAGAATAAAGTTATTAAGTTATAAATAAATGTAATATTAAATATTATAATTAAGCAAATAATATGACATTAAATGGAATAATAGCAGCACAGATGACAAATGAATTGTGGGAATCTCCGACGACAAATGTGCAGAGAAAAAGTGTATTTAACGGGAAAAAATGAGATAACTGTGGTTGATCACTTGTCAATAATTAAACAAAATAACAATGAGATGTCAAATAGTTCAGAGCTACAATCGCCACCAAAACTCCGGACTTGATGGAATGGTATATTCAGAATTGATAAAAGGCAAAATAGTTCTAGATTGAAACGAGATATTGTTGTTTCCAAAATAAATGTCCCGATATATCTTCACGAACACAAATGGAATTTCGCGGTTATGAATGATAAAATTCGGGTGAAACAAAACGTTTATAGATGAGAAGGATTTGTTCGACTAATTAATGTAATTAGCGATCTGCATAAACAAAAATAATCTTCTCTTCAGTTTCCAGTATTCAGATTTAAAACTTTTCTATTGATTAATTTCTGAATCCATGGAAATATCGATTTTACGGAATTGCCACGGTCAAAAGAATCATATAATAATTATATGATAAAAATTTTAAAATAATATATTTAGGCTGTCCCAAAAGTTTTCAGGTTGCCTTTAAAAACACACTAATATTTTACCAAATTTAACCAAATTTGGACTGAATATTATTCAGACTGTCATAAATACTGTGTTAAAATTTAAAAGCATAAAATTAAAATTTTGTTTTATTAAAGTATTGAAATTTTAAAAGTGCAGCGAATTCAAATCAAGCGGTTTTTAACAATGGAACCAAATAAATGTTGCCAACGTTTTTTTTCTAACTCAAAGTAAAAGAGTATTCTCTGCTTCAGAAATTCTTCCGCAACTTCAGCAGGCATGGGAAGACGCAAATCTGGGGGATTTTCACTGAAAACTATTCAACAATGGTTGACTGATTTTAAGAAAGAAAATCGGACGTTCTTCGACAATTCATCAAGAAGTGGCAGGCCATCATTAATAGACGATGAAAAGATTAAAGCAGTCAAAGAAGTGATTGATGAAGCTCTAAATGCGTCTTTGCGTTATATTGAAAATGAACTTTCTTTAGGCAAAAATAAAGTCCACAAAATTTTGCGTGAAAAACTTCATTACAAAAAAGTTTGCTCTGTTTGGGTCCCTCACGAACTTTCTTCTGCTAATAAACAACAACGCATTAATACAGCAAAGCATATACGCCATGTAATTTCACAGATGGGTGATGAAGCATATTCCAACATAGCGATCGAGGATGAGACATGGGTCTTTTTCGAAGGTAGAGGAAAGAAAGAAGGTCACAAAGTTTGGATTCCTTCTAATGCTGTTCCACCAAAAGTGATAAAGCCATCGTTAATGACTGATAAAAAATCTCTTGTTTTCGTAACCTTTACCCGCAACAAACGTTTTAATGTAAAAGCACTGCCATATGGAACCAAGATTGATTCCGAGGCGTATGTGAACTTCTTTCATGACACCGGTGAAAAATGGCGGAAACTCAGATCTAACAGCATCAAGCTCAATGAAATTAAGTGGTGGCATGATAATGCAAGACCTCATTGTTGAGAATTGATAAGTAAATTATAATTTATTATATATTAAGAATTATAAAATTAAATTGTTTTTTTATAATTATTATATATATTAGAGATTATAAAATTAAATTTTGTTTTTTATAATTATTATATATATTAAAAATTGTGGGGTTGAATTTTGTTTTTTGTGATTATATATTAAAAATATTAAAAAATTTGTTTGAATTCAGTGTTGCATGGCAACGTGTTATAGTTATCAATAAACATTGATTTTTGTCGACCCGATTTTGAGTTTTGAATATTTTTCAGAAATTCTTGTTTCATTTTGTTAAAAATAGAAAATGAGCGATTTAAATAATCAAATGTTTGTTTCTCCGTTTCTGAATTTCGATCCCTCATTATTGGTGACAAACCCGAAGGATAAATATTTGCATTTGGACGAGACAGACGAGCGCAGCCTATTCGAGAGATCGTGTTGTGAGATTGGAGGAATGATCATCA
>MQRK01224352.1:53893-70678 GCA_001938485.1 Girardia tigrina | reverse complement strand
TAGCATAAATATATATATATATATATATATATATATATATATATATTAGGGTGTGTCGAAAATTTTTTTCTCCAAACATGCCTAAAAAGTTGTGCTTATGCTAGAAAATGAAATATCCGTGCAAAAGACTGCTGTTTAAAATGGTTTACAGAATTACTCTTATGGAACTGTTCAAAAAGTATTACGAAACGACTTAAAAATATACCCCTACGAAATTCAAGCAACTTTTGTATGAAGAAGATTGCGCTCTTAGATGTGTTATGTGTGAAACGTTAATTCAATCGATAGATGCAGATGAAAATTTTCTTAGTAACCTGATATTCTCTGATGAGTCAACTTTCCATCTTAACGAAATTGTAAACAGACATAGCTGTCGCATTTGGGGCACTAAAACATCAACCGAAACATATCAGAGGTCACAGGCTAGTTAATTTTTGGATAGGGTTGTCTTCAACTCGTGTTATGGGCCCTTTTTTATTGAAGGAAACATAACAGCGACGCTTTACCAGGATATGTTGAAAAGTTGCTTTGTTCCAGCAAGATGGAGCACCTGTCCATTATGCACTGATTGTGCGACAATTTCTGGATGAAGCGTTTCCACAACGTTGGCTGGGACGATGTGGTCCACATGTATGGCCAGCCAGGTCACTTGATTTGACACCACTCGATTTTTTGTGTGTGCGTATTCGAAGAATGAAGTGTATAAGAGAAAACCAGAAACAATTCAGCAACTTAAAGATTTTATTTGTCAAGAAGCGGCAAAAATAGATGGTTAAATGTGCCAAAATGCCATTAAGTCTTTTCATGGACGCCTTAAACATTGTACTTATGTCGATGGTGATTCTGTTGAATATTATTAAATTTTAATAAATGCTTTTTTTGTTATTTAAAACCATTGTTTCATAATGTTTTGCCAAAAAAGTTATTGCAGTTTAAAACCCCGTAGTTAATTTATGATCACCCTGTACTTTTATTAAAGAATCTCATTTTTTTATTAATATATTAAAAGAGAATTGTGGGCATAATGTATTTGATATTAAGTTCTTTTTTACTATAGTATACCTTTTTCAATGTTTATAAGAAATGAAAACCAATAAGTGTGAGGAATATTTTGATTGTTTTGTGTTTGAATGTGTGTGTTGATTTGTGATTGTGTCTCTCCTACACAGATGGATGTTTAATATTTGAATTCTTATTATCTAAAATAATGTAATGTTTAAATGTATTTTTAAATTAAAATAATTGTAAAATTTTAAATAAGTTAATTAATTTTAAAATTTTTAATAAATAAATCAAAATAATATTTTTAAAATAATTAATAATCATTTTAATTTTTATCCAATAAGTTTTGAATAAATATTTTAATAAAATATTTATTTCTCCATTTGCTAAAAATAATAAGAATTAATTCATTAATCAATTTAGTTTAGAATGCACTCGTACGAAAGCTTTGACAAAGATTGTCTTAAGGACAATCAAAATTGTTGTGTAAATAAAAATACGAAAAGTCAAATATTGTTGGATATTTTTGTAATTCTAGCTTGAAATTGTTTAAAATTAAGAATTGTATTAAGAAAAGAATATTACAAAATAGAGAAATTAAGAACTATTACAATTTAGTCAAAAATTATCATAAAACAATAATTTAAGTGTCAAATTAATCATAAAGTATAAATCATTGTCACCTTTCAACATGGGCAACTGATCCGTCAAGTACAATAAACGTCCAATTGTTAAGCACTAAACAAATAGAAACAATTCATAAGACACCAAAGCTTTAGTAATTTTTCATAACATTTAATTTGAAAAATGAATTACTGATTCTCAATTAAAAAAAACATTTTTTTATTTATTTCTATTTTTTTCTAGTAAAACTGCTGTGAGAATATAGGAAGCAAATAGCAATATGGATGCACAAGAGATACTTTAAATTATCTTTTTCGTCAAAATAATCTTAAAAGTGACTCTAGAACATATTGTCTTGAGGTTGTTTCTGTAAATGGGAAAAGCGTGATGAAAAATAAAAATAAATGATAATAATCTTAATATTTTGGTTTAAGAACGTAACCTAATTTACACATATATATTTATGAATATATTATATTATATTATATTATCTTTATATAATTATATACAATATATTATTTATACATATATATTATTTTATTTAAATATATTATATATATTATCTTTATTTTATATATATTTATATTTATAATATTATTTATTTGTCAATAAAAATAATTAGGATTATTTGAATTAAACGAAGATTTCTATTTTAGGAAATATATTTATTTTTATGAAATTTAATTCAATAATTAATTTAAATAAATTCTTTTTATTTTATTCGGTATTTTTATGAAATAATTTTTTTTATAATTTATAATAAAAATATTTTTTTGAAAACTAATTTTCCCAACAGTCTCACTGTCCCACAATCACACTCTTCTCACAAATAATAACTGAAACAAAATTTGTTTCAGTTTTTTATTTATATTTATTGTTCTAGAATGAGCAAATCAAATATATGAGAAACGTAAACAAATATCTTTGATAACTCTTTCTCACAAGTAGAAAAAAATACTAGTTATTCTCCTAACAGTTTATATTATATTTTTTCACTTTGAAACATTATCCTGATAAATTATAGTGCTTTCTAATTTGCCCTAAGGCAGATTCAGCCGTCATGTTTTTTTGAGAATGATGAAATTTTATCCTACAGAGAAATCCGTAATTAATTTATTTATAATTAATGCTCCATATTTTCTGCTCATTATTCAGTGACCGGGATTCGTTCAGTTGTATGGAGCTTGTTTTCGAATAAAATATGAACAATAACCCATGTTTACTTGGGGAATAATTTGTTTCTCATTATTTTTCCCATTACTCAGTAAATGGAAAAGGAAAAAAAAACGAAATACCCGGAGAACTTAATTTTACAGAACGGTGCCTTTGATTAAATTAAAAGAAAACAATATTTTCAGTAATTGTCGAATAAATTTAGAGAAACGTTAAACGAAATTTACGAAGGAAAACAATAGTAACATGGAATATTGATAACTAATTCGAGTGTTACACGTGGCTTTTGTGGGGAAATATTCAAGAGGAAAGGAATTATTAGTACCCAAAATGTCCGATATTAGGTCCTCAAATTGAATGAGTACTGGGAAAAAGATTTATTTCGTTAATAATTTTACTGTTATTAAAAAAATATTTCAAATAATTTTATTAAACATTTATGTAACCGTTCTCCTCTTAAAAATATAAATATATGCTATACCAATATTAATAAAAAAATCACTTAGTGATTGTTGATGGCAAGAGGGTGGATGTGGCGCAATTGCGGGGCCCCGGTGTTGGGAACGTGTAGACATTGGAACGGGAGAGAGAGAAACACGAAAGGAGCTCACATACTTTGATTCTCTTGGTGATCGCCTGGCACAACGCGGTCTCAGTCTATACGCACACGCCCAACACGCAGTCGAGGACAGCCAGCGTCGGTCACTCTTAAAGCTGCTGTTACTTCGCCACTGAAATCTACGCGACCCGGGGAATCGATTAGATTGATTAAGAATCATTTCTCGTCGGTTTTTCCGTCATCACTTAGAGCGACCATTTGGACGGTTTTGACGCTCTCGAGATTTTCTTCAGTCATTTTGTTGTATTTTATAGGGTCCTATTTACACAATTTGATCAGCATCAAACATTCATTCAACACTCTTTCGATATTATTTTTTAACTTTTCAGATACGTTTCAATTTGTCTGAGACTCCAGTAAGACTGTTGAGTCAAATGACTGCAGATAGCTTTGATTTTGTGGTAGTATTCCTTGAGATAAGATTCGATTCTCGCGTTTATTCCCATAGATTTCAGAATAAATTTCATTTCAACAGAATTCATAAGAAAAATCGATTAATCAATTTTCATTAATATATTATTAATAATATTTTTTTTATAATTTCGCCTATTTCTAACAACTTTTCAACTTGATTAATTTAAACAAACACTTTTTTTACTTTTTTTTACTCACACATTTTTAATAGAAAAATATCAAAAAATATAAAAATATAACAATGTTCTTTAACAAAATGAATCAAAGAAATGTAAATTATTTTTTCACTCTTGATAAATAAAGTATGGTTTGCTGTCATTGCTCTCCCTGAGAGGATCGAATACTTTCCCGCCCCCTTTCAGAATGGATCAAACAGTGATCTTTAAAAAAAATAATAAAACAAATTATAATTATTACTTTCCGTATTAGTTCGCTTTGAGCAGCTGTATTTTTTTATTTGTGTTTAATCTTTTTTGGTAGTCGAATTTCATTTATGCATCTCCCAAGAACAATAAAGCGAATAACACAGTATCTTTCGACAATATATTCACGTGTGTACAAAAGAACATTATCTTCAATCAATCATACACATCTACAATTCCATTCCAAATATTAATATTATTTAATTAAATTATTAAAATGGTCTTGCATTGTTACGATATAAATTTTTTAAATACTCTAAATCTTCTAATAATTCCCCACACTGAAAAAGATTTTGTTTTGTAAAATCCCAAACGGTTTGAAAACTCTTCTTCAGTCAGAAGATGCTTTTTTGTTTAAATCATTAGAAGACTACCTATGGGGCCAAACTGCTAAATGGTTTCAATCTGATGCTTATGAGCGTACCAAATCTGGTAGAATAAAACCTCCGCCATTCGAGCTGATTTCAAAATGGGTTAATATTGCTTGGGATATTCTTTCAAAAAAACTGATTATAAAAGAGTTTTTTTTCATGTTTCTTAGATGAAGGAATGAGCTTGCTCATTGCCAAAGATGCAAAATTTGGTATCAAATTTAGAACAAATTATTGTGCTAATATAAATCATCAAGTTCTTCATGATAAGGACTATTCGGAAATAGCTATTCAGAAATTGATGAATAAATTTGATTTTCGAAAAATGTTCTTTTGATTTTTAAAAATTTTTAATAATCCTCCATGTGCCTCTTTTTCCAAATTTAAAAAAATAGAATAATCCCCAAGGGTTATTATTAGAAGTTTTACAGTATTTTATTTTTATTCAATTTAATTTTCGAGAATTTCAAAAATCATATTATACATGCATATTTTTTGTCTTATGCTCTCATCATTAAATATAATATAAAGAGTTTCACCAATATATAAGTATTTTGATTATTAGTCCCTGATACAATTTGTTATGTAAAAAAACTGCATATGTTTTTTATATTGTTTTTATATTGTTTTTATATTAATTTGTTTAACTTTCTATTTAAAAATGAGGTTTTAATTTATTTAAATTTATTGTATTAATTTATTATTTTACATTTTTTACATTATTATTTTACATTAAGAATATTTGTTAAACATGAATTAAAAGAATAAGGACGAGACAATTTTATTGTCCTTTTCAAATTTTGATTGAAAGAAACAACATTCTTACTCTGACAAAAAAGTCTTTAAAAAACTGTGTTTATTCTGAGGAGACGAATGTATACGAATATATATTGATTAAATTGCAGTTTGTTTAACTGCATCAATTGTAATTATATGTAAATTGAATTAAAAGTAAAAATTTGAAAAAAAGAATTGAGTTTTGGGTATTTGATTGATAATTGTGAACATTTGAAAACAATTGAATTTTAAAAAAGATGCATGTTATAGAATTTCTATTGTTTACTGTAGCAACGGAATTATCTATTTAAATAACTTAAATAAACCTAATAACTGGTGGAATTCTGTTCAGTATTATATTAATTATTGCGGTGAACGTTTAGCTTTTTATGAAATAAAATCTCCAAAATACGAATATATCTTAAATTGAATTAAAGCTAAAAAACTGTATTGGAATGATAATGACAGTGAAGCTCTTTTCCCGTCGATTAAAAATTTAAAATTGGCTAACTAATATCAATTATCAATATAATTTATTATAAATGTTGTTTTTTATAAAAACATTATGATTAATTAAATAAAAGTGATTATTAATTTATTCTGGATTTTGTGCAATTAAACCAAAATAAACATAAATCTCTCGTCTGAATACATTCAATTTTAACGATATTTCTTCAGTCACATTTACGATTGAAATTTACATTTGATAAATCTCTGATTTTTTCCATGAGTTCATCCGGAAAAAATGCTAATTAAAAAACCCCATCGAAGTAGTAAAGAAATTGTTACTCCCGTTCCTTCATCAATATCTACACCTGCGATCATTTGCTTTTTCATCTCCAGAAATCAGTGATACAAAAGCGAATTTCTCAAAGATTTACCAAAAATCATTTGAATTTATTTATAAATTAAACACGATTTTTATTTCTCAAAAATAAAAGAAAAACGATTAAAAATGAAAAAATAAAAATATAAACACCAATTTAAACAAAATATCTTCTAAAACGATTAAGAAAACCATAAAGATTGTTTAAGATTGGAAAACGAGAAAAAAATATTTAATAAAAATAATGAAATAAAATATTACTCTTTTAAAAATAATTAACTTCAATTTTATAGAAATTTTTTATTTAAAAAAAAAGTATTAAAAAGTATTATATAAATAAATAATTCATTTATTCGTTGTTTTTATTGTTTTATTATTTGCGCTTTCAAATTTACAAACATTATAAATTTTTTATTGATTCAGATAAAATACCTTTGGGTATGAGAAAATACATAAAATATATATTGAAATATTTATTTTGTTTCAACCCGAAGAGTGACACGCATAAGAAATAGATATTATTTAGTTTATTTGTCATAAATAAGTAAATTTGTATAAAATTGTTTAATTTTAAAAAAAATGTTAATTTTAAACGTTTATAATATGAAAATTATTGTTTGTTATTTAAAATGATAAAAATAAAATGCATTTTATAGAATAAATATTTTAATCTATTGTTATTAAAAGTTATCATTTTAAAATATTTTAAAAAATATAAGTAATTTTAAGGAGAAAGAATCGTAGAAAACCTAAACATTCTAGGCAACCAGATTTTTTCCGCGACCCCGTGGCTATCTCGACGGAGATGGGGGAAGCGATATGTAAAGAATAAACTCATGTGACTTTTAGGATTTCAGATCATATGTTCTTTAGAGATTGAACGAAGTTCATGAATTCAGCTAAAGGTATGCAGAACCATGGATAAACAACCCATGAGTGGTGGTTTCTTACAGAGATGCCAAAAAAAAGCCAAAGGAAACTATTCGGCCCCGTAGGAGGTCTATCAGGCGGCTGCTAGTGACTCTTTAGTTTGGGTGGACCCGCTAAAGAGGCCAGAAGCTTAATACCATTCATATGAGATTAGAAGCTCATATTGGTTGAATTGGATCCCTGTGAGAGTCTTTCATACATACTTTCACTTTTTATTTCTGTGGATCTAGTCTGGGTTTGATTCCGTGCGTAGACAAAAGTGCCTGAAAGCTAGCCGAATACTGTATACAAGCAGGAATTTATATTACCAGCAAGACTTAGCTTCTTTTCTGATATTGGAAAGCCATGAGGCTAGAAAGCGGTAGTCGAGTTCAAGGACAACTTTGAAGCACTATTTACTCGCGGTTGACAATGAGATATTATTTGTGATGATATTCATGGAATATATAGATTGAGTGGTATAATAACATTACCAGCGTCTCATGATCTACTAAAAAAGCTTTATGATGTGAAAACTTTTAAAGAAGAACGGGTCAAATTCAAGATCATTGTGCACAACAAAAAAATAAACATATCTGTCCACTTCACTCAAAGAGGACGTAGTTCATTCATATGCTAAATATGTAACAATAATCAGAACTGCAATATGAATGAGAGATTTACGAAACTATTCCATGCCGCCTTAAACGTATAGATTCAATAAAAAACTGCAGTCACAAATCAGTCTTCGTTCAAAACAAGCATAGAATATTCCGATTTTGTGCACAGGTTTTACTGGACAGTTTAAGCAGTTATCCGTAAAATAAGGAGATGGTACTTTGCAGAACATAAAAAACATGAATTAGTAAAAAATAACAAATGATTCAACCCAATATATGCCTCCCCATTTTTGACGCATAACTGTGTATATAGTACGATACTCAGCATATGCACACGTGGAAGTGAATTAAAGAATCCGTATCTGGTGGACATCATACAAATACTGTTTCTGGTATCAGCAAACATATTGATATTGAAACATTATATCCAACTCAATCATGAAAACAATATTTAGACAATGTATTGTTCCAAAGTTGATCTTCATGATTAATAAATCTTTTCGGAGTGATAAAAACCATTTTTTGTGTTTTTCTCATTTAATGGTGAAATATGGTTAAGTATAAAGTTGTTTATTTATTATGATATTTATTAATACGAAAAATGATATTCCTTATTAATTATATATTCATTGTTTACAAAGATTATGGAAGATCTAATTCAATTGCTTAAATAACCTCAGAAGAAGGTTAGGAGGATTGTTTATGAAACAAAAATGGAAGGCTAGTGAGAATTATTGACCATTAGATTGAAAATAAAAGATAATTTCCAGATATTAACTAAAAACCAGTCTTCCTGATACCAATAATTGCATATATTCTGTGAGGAAGCCCGACACTAACAGTCTGGCGCCAACAAACCGGGGGAGTAATGTTTCAATAATGACAATTCCAGAATTTCCAAATTCCAGATGAAAGATAAAGCATACAACAGGGAATCATTAATTAAATTCTCGGAAATGAGCGATATGAAAACATAATTTCTTTCGAATATATTCTTTTGATGGCTACAAAGGGATAACTTTTATATCTTGACCATCGCCACCTAGCATCGGTTGCATTGTTTTAAGTTGCAGAAAATATTTTATACTTTCTTCAAAGAGATCCTTTATCAAATAAATATTTAAAAAATTAAACTGAAATATATATAATTAATTGAAATAAGTAGAATTTTATTATTTATTTTCATTTGTTCGTTTGCCGAAGTAAATTAATAATACCTAATACTTATAAATACCGAATTATTTAAGTCAAGAATATAATCATAAATGATATTAAATATTTATATTCAACTTCAATAATTACTCAAAAAATAATATTAAAATAATAATCCGGTATTGCAAATTAATTATTGTAAAATAAAGCTAAGTTTATATTTTTTGATTCTCGTTTTATTTGTTTAAATACGTTTGAAATCATTAAAATATTTGTTTGAATGGAAGAATTTAAATGCTTTTAGTTTACATTTATAACAATATTGATTACTTATGGATTATTATTTATACATAAACTGAAATACTTTACATTGCTCTATTAATAATATTTATATAAAATGTTATAAATTATTTTAAAAATTAACCTTCTCAGCATTCATGCATGTTAATGACTGAAAACTCATTCTTTTTATTCTTCTGACATCCTATATTAACATCTTAATCTAGCATGTTTCATTTTTATATTGTATCATATTGTATTTTGTTTGTACAACCTTTTTTCTATTATTTGTATTGTTCTGTATTCTTATTTTTTGGAATAAAGAAATATTGAAACAAAAAGACCTTACAACGATGTCAAAATTAAATATCTAAAGCAGAATAATAAAGAATTTGATGTCATCATGTGACACAACTTAAGACCAATATTTATCAAATGATATTGTATTTCAAGGAATTATAAGAATAAAGAGAGCAGAAAAAAGAGATGTCACAAATTCGGACCGGGGTAATTGAAAATTTTGTATATTAGCTCCATAGCATGTAATTCAACAAACATATGCGTATTTACCCCTTTTTATTGTCGAAAAATAAAAAAAAAGAAATTAACAAATCTATATAACACAAAGATTATTATATTAATTATATTATATAAAATATTAAATTATAAGTCTAACAGCAATTTTTCTTTTCTCATCTGACAAAAATACAGTTGTTGGGTCAGTCAACATTTTCCCTATCTACACAAAGATACCAGTAATCATCACTCTTCTTTTGATCATCCAATATCAAAATATTCATTCATTCATCAGTCTCAATCATAAGGCATAAAACAATTGTAGTCTATCATCTAGTATCACTACTTTAAATCATACTGATTTTCAATACCAACCCTGAAACATACTATTATTTATTGGTTCCGATATCAGTCAGACCTTCGTTAATTCAACTCCATCTCAAATCTAATTATCCAAAAATAACAAACTCCACTGATAAAGTAACTAAAATATTTAGTTGATACTCGAACTCACTTTTCCTTTTATTGTGTCAAGTAACTACTTCAATTCTTTTTCCTTCCGTTCAAACTGTTGTAATTAAGATAACTTTTTAAAATAATATTAATCCTTTTATTTTATATTTTTATTATTCTAGAAGAGAATTTAGATTCTTTTGCACAATAATAATAATATAATATTGCCTTAGTAGCTTAATCAATATTATTCAAATGGTTTTCGTTAAGAAAATTTAAAAAGATAATCTGAATTTTTGGTAATATTTTTAATGGAAACGTAACAGTGGAGATATTTGTTTTAGATACCTCCACTTTTTTAAAACAAAACTCCAACGAAGAATACTGACTTTTTTTAATAAAAAGAACTATAATTACAAACTATAAATATAATCCATTTTTTATTGATTTTAAAATTTTTATATATCTGTAAATATTTTATCATTTAATAAGGTTGGTCACAACAGTAACGTAAAAACTCAATAACAAAAGACATTTTCTACGACAGTTTTACAACTTACTTTATAATATTTCCGTACCTAGCAAGGATTTTTCGTACTTTTTAGACTATTAGAAATTATGATATTTTATTATAAAATGTTTCATAAAGATTTTAAATAATGTTTAAAGTAAATTTTCCAACGAAACCTGTAGGAACGGAATTTGTAGATGACTCTATTACTACTGATTTAATAAAAATGTATCGGTTTTAATATATATCCTAATTATTTCTATTGAAATAACCATTTTTAACAATCTCTTGAAAATAAAATTTTAAAGCTGAAACAATACTATCGAAATATTTCAAATAAGTTCGAATAGAAAAACTATTCAACCATAATAATAAATAAATATATTCAATATTCAATACATTTCTAATTGTTAACAATATTAATATTAATAATTATTATAATATCAAACAAAAAGTAAAAAAAAATCTCAAAAAATACCAAAAATATAAATAAAATTTCGGCAATTATAAAATGAATTATATATTAGTTGTAATGTTAAAAAAATAATATTATTTATAAAAACAAAAACTAATCACGAAAATATCTCATTAAAAAAACAATTAATTAAATTTGGGAAATGTTTTCTTTTTAAATTTATGTTTCTTCTTGACGAAAAATATTTATAAATAAATGTTTCAGACTCGAAAAATACAAAAAAAAGTTTTTTCTTTACCGATAAAAAGAATTGAAAGAAAACAATTTATATAATTGTTTCTAAAAGATCTTTCAATCTTGTCTCCCTTTAAATTTTCTCATTGTTTTTCCAAATAATTTCGGCGGCCTTTGATGATAATTTGTTTGAAATCGATATTAATGATTAAATAAATTAAAACAAATTATTCATAAGGTGACATAATTATATTTCGATGTGTATTTATTTTTTATATTTGGCTGATCAATATCAAATTGTAAATATTTATAATTTAAATAATAATAATAATTATGAATTTTGTTTATTTTTGTCTGATATTAGATGAAAACAGAGACATTCAATGTGATTATACTATATATAAAATATAATATGATTTAAAATAAATTTTAAAAATAATTGGATTTTTTTAAAAACAAAAAGAAATCAATTTCAAAATATATTTTAGAATAATAAATTTTAACAGTTTTACCGTCATCTCAAGATCTGTATTTATAAGCCTTTTTAGTGTGATTAAACATGGATGATTGTATAATCTATTGGGTTGGCCAAAAAATCATTGCGTTTTTGAATACGTCCTAATACAAAGCTTGAAAATATAAAACGATGTGATAAAATTTAAATTCAATTATATATTCTGAAACCTTAATTTTCAGACTATGTTTATACAAAATATTAATTGATGTTGTTTTCATTTATTACTTTACCGTCAATTCGAAATGGAAGATCAAAATGAGCATATTCGTCATGTTTTGTTGCATTATTTTCGCAAAGGGAAAACCACTGTGCAAGCTCATAAGAAGATATGTTTTGTATATGGTAGTGACTCCTTAAAACTTCGACAGTGTCAATACTGGTTTTCTAAATTTCGTTCTGAAAAATGTCATCTGAAAGATGCACCACGCTCCGGTCGACCAGTTGAAGTTGATGGCGACAAAATAACAGCACTCATCAAATCTAATCCACATATGACGACAAGAGAAGTTGCAGAGACTCTGGAAATATCAAAATCAACTGTTGGAAGTCATTTAAAGAAACTTGGATTCGTCAGTAAACTAAATATGTGGTTACCACATTAACTGAAAGAAATTCATTTGGTGAAACGTATAGACATTTGCGATTCCCTTTTGAAGCGAGAACAAAGTGATCCATTTTTGAAGCGCTTGATTACGCTTGAATGGATTGTTTAAAACAGTGTGGAACGCCGACAATCAAGGACAAAACGTGGGAAAAAATTCACCAAAAGAAGGTTATGCTTTCCGTCTGGTGGGATTTTAAAGGAATTTTGTATTTTGAATTCCTTCCGAGGAATGAAACCATCATTTCAGACAGATATTGTGGTCAGCTGGAGAAATTGGCTCATTCAATTCAACAGGAACGTCCTGAATTGGCAAATCGAAAAGGAATTGTAATTCTGCATGATAACGCAAGACCGCATACAATTTGACCACTCGCCAGAAACTCTTATCACTTGGTTGGGAGGTTTTACCGCACCCACCATATTCTCCAGACTTGGTCCCATCAGATTTTCACTTATTTAGATCACTGCAGAATTCCTAAAACAGAAAAACATTCGCCAGTGATGATGATATCAAATCGTTCTTAGACGGCTTTTTTGTTGACAAAGGCAAAGATTTTTATGAATCAGGAATAATGAAGCTACCGGAAAGGTGGAAGAAAGTGATTGAAAATAATGGACGGTATATCGTGTAAAAATATTTGTGCATCCATGTCATTTTTTGATAATAAATATTTTAGTAAAAATCGCAATTACCTTTTGGCGAACCCAATAGTACGTTAAATTATTTGGAAACTCTTAAAAAAAGCTTGCACAGAATTTTAAATATCATTCATACTAAAATTTCATTTACAAGTTTTCCTTTGCTCAGCAATATCATTCTTAACCCCTCTATAAGCATGGTCTTGGATTCGTTCTCAAAGATGACGGTAGCCTCTCCAATGTATGTGACAATTTGTTTTATTGTAAATCTAAATCCACTGCTCTCTCTCGTTAGCTTTATATATGAAAAATGTTCTTATCTTTAAATCAGTATACATGGTTGATAATTTTAGTTAGATGTTGTTTGTATTGATGGTACTGAATTGTCGCAAAATTCTTGTCTTTGATCATGAAAATTTGTGTACAGTCTTATAGACACATAATGAATGTACAAATTAAATATTAATAAATTGCATATGATGCTTACTAATGTAATGAATGTTATTTCCTCATTCGCAAAATCTTTGGAATATCATTGAATTAAT
The DNA here is from genome assembly GCA_001938485.1 of Girardia tigrina. Taxonomy (NCBI): domain Eukaryota; kingdom Metazoa; phylum Platyhelminthes; order Tricladida; family Dugesiidae; genus Girardia; species Girardia tigrina. The sequence continues at coordinate 57,056 of MQRK01224352.1, read as the reverse complement.
TTTAATATTAATAATAAATAATTATACTCATAAAAATGAAAAAACCTGTGTGAGATTATGTGAATTTAAGCAACTTATTTCAATGTTAAAAATCCGCCAGAAGAAAGCGAACATTCTATATAATAATGTAATTAATTTTTAAATAAAAAATGAACAAATTATAAAACAAGCGTTTCTAATAAGAAATGCTTTTGTCAAAAAGAGCGATATTATATAAAAAAATAAAATTGAACGATTTTCTCATTAAAAATTGAAAATAATTATATATAGATCATTGATAAAAAACAAATTAAATATTTTTTTATTTATTAATCGCGAATAATTGAAATTTTTCATAGATTTTATTTCAATTATCTCCCGGAATGAATGTTGATAAACGTGGGATTTATCACTTGCTCTTCCTCATTATAAATTAATTAAACATGTACAAATTTGTTTTTTCTTTCACTTCGTAAAATTTCCTCATCTTTTTCTAATCTATTTTGTTCGCTTTCTCTTTTTTCTCTTTCTTTTCTCCATTCAATTAATAATTGTAAAAATAATCTTCCCAGAAAATTCATTAAAAATATTTGCTATTTTCATTAAATATAAATGAAATATTATTTTTTACTAAAAATGCTGAAATTAAACAATAAATGGTTTTTTTTATTACACGACATTTTACAATAATTTTGTAATTATTAATAAATAAATTACTGATATTTATAATTTCTAAGAAAAGGAAGATTTTAATTTTGAAAGATTAAAAAAACAGCAATTTATATACTTATATTGGATTGTTTTGATATATAAAATATAATTTTATAATTTATAGAGAATCGAGCAATGAAGAACAGGCTTGGTGCCCTTTAAACAAAGTTGGAACAATAATCAAGGAATTTGTGGCAATAGATCTTGGCCAGCTATCCGTCATAAAGATGATCATGACCAGAGGGAGATATGCCATAGGATATGTTAGTTAATCTACAATAATTAAAAGTTATTTATAAAACTTCTGTAACATGTAGTGAAATATATAAAAATAATTTAAACTTATGTGTTTTTGAAATTTATTTAAAGTAAAAGTTTTAAAGAACTCGATAGTTGGAGAATTCGGAAGTCAGAGTGATCAGTTTTGTTGATCTAGTGTATAAATTTACTATTTGGCCAAACAATTTGGCAATAGAGCTTTTGGCAAAAAACCAAGCTTTTATTCTCTTCACCAAGCATAAATTAACAGAAGATTGCTACATATTTTACAAAAGTTTACAAAAAGTTTCTAAATACAAAACTCAAAACCATAGACTCTGACAACTTTTATTTAATTTAGGACATTTTGCGACAAAAATCTAAGATTTAAAGCTAGAAATTTGAATGGCGTTCTTTGGCTTCTACAACCTCTTTAATCCTCCTAGTCATACTGTCAATACATAGTTCAAAACTTATGTTATCATTTATTTTTCTCTTGTCTCTTCCTTCTCTTTTTATGTTATCTCATATTTGCTCAATGGAACTTGAATCTAGTGATTGAGATGACGAATCTAGTATATTTATGTTTTTATTCATGTAGGAAAGAATAGATAATTTTAATTTTGCTTAGGATCATTGACCTGTTAAAACATGAAATTTTCATCAAAAACCTTTGGATAGAAACATATAGGGGGTAAGATAAAATTGTTTATACTTGAATACATAAATGATTAAATACATACTTATACCATCAATACAAACTAGAAATGTAACATCTTTTAATAAAATGTAGGAAATATATTAATTGTCTTGTTCACAAAATGCTAAAAAAGTTGAAAAAGTTGAATTAAATCTTAAAAGAATGAAAACTAAAGGTGATGTAATTAAGGATTATGAGGATTCTTATATTGTAAATGTTAATTTAATTAAACAATTTATGGAATTATATTTTTGAACATTAATTGTTTATGTTTATCAAAAAATTAATAAAAATAGAAAATAAATGAAATTAAAATATGAATTAAAATAAATTTTAATGATTTTTTGATAATTAAAATCAAAAAATACGCAAGTAAAATGGTCCTCATCAGGACTAAAAACAAAGATTGTGAAAGAAAATATTGGGCTTTGTCGTAAACATCCTCCAAACTGCCGACCGATTTGTGGAAGGACGATGTACCATCGAGAGATTAAACCAGAGACAATTTGAAGTCAAACAGAACAACGATTTCCAAGGCATATTATCATAATAAATTAAAGCAAATATTATTAATCATTTTTAAATAAATAAATGATTTTAAATATTTAAGACTGTTACTATTGCACATATTGACAGTTTTTTTAATTATATATTTCATAACACTAATTAGATACTACATATTAATTTGTAATTATTAAAATACGGGAAAATAATTAAAATTATTTACGATTCTTTCCTAAGCTTTTTTACTATCTCAATTTCAAAAATATGTATTGAAAAATAGTCGCATTACATCAGACTTTATATAATTACAAAATCCTTTACTTATCAGTGGGGGGTCACCCCTCCAGCCGCGCAGCCGGCGTCTTACAGCGAGACTCTATGAAACACCAGTAAATTTCTGTAATATATCCAGCAACATTGTACAATTTAATTACAACATTACTAATTCTTAATTAAATTTATAATGCATAAAATGTACCATTTTAAAAAATATTTGGATTCAGAAAAATAAATAAAGATTTACAATCCGAAGTAGCATATTGTTGACACGTCAATGCTATTGTAATTGTCAGTTATTTTAGTGTTACATATGATTACATTAATAATTAAAATAAATAAATGATTAATAATATTATTTAAAACTATTTATTAATAAATAATGATGCATAAATTTATAATAAACGTTACAAATTATGTTACATCTATTATGTATGAGATGTTATCTCACATATTATATTATATATTATATTATTTACATCATATATTGGAAAATGAAAATGTAAATTCGAAAATGTATTTTTGTAAATATAATAAAAACAATTATTTATGATTAATAAATTAGTAATATGTATTTAAAATAGTTTACTCTGGTTTACAAAGGAAACCGAGATTATCTTTAGTAATAACTCGTTAAAAATATGAAGGGGATCAAATTTATTAATATTATCTCGAATTTTTACATTGCTTTAATCGATAATTAACTGTTAAAAAACTCTCATTTATATATATATA
>MQRK01224352.1:21046-49854 GCA_001938485.1 Girardia tigrina | reverse complement strand
TATATATATATATATATATATATATATATATATATATATATATATATATATATATATATATACATTGTAAGGTAAAATCTATATAATAGGGATAAAAATAAGACGACGCGTTTCGAGATTATAATAATCCCATCATCAAGTCACAAAATGTACCAAGCAGGTACACTATATGGAAACTTGCCGAAAATAAATAAAATTTATCCAATAAATTATTGGATGAAAATAACTTTATTTCACTTTTTCTTAAAATTAAGAAAAATGCACTAAATGCAATCAATCTCATTCTCGCAAACCAACCATTGGCAGCTATCAATTGCCATTTGAGAAAACGATATGTTTTCTCTATCGTTCCGTACTTTACAAGGCAACGAAGACATATGATAAAGATGACAACTAACAGCACACCAAAAGCTAATCATTGAGATGAAACTTCTCACACTCAATACAATCAAATTGGTCAACGGTAGCTAGAAGTTAGACTTCCAATTAATCGTACACACTCTACTGTTTTTATTTTTACATATTGGTACCCATCAATATATATCCTGATATTAAATACACTACGGAATTGGAAGTTAATAACAAACTTCATTTTCTTGATATTCTTTTCAGTAGGATGAATGGGAAGTATAAAACTGAATTATACAAAAAGACACCAGATACAGGTATTCTTACATGAAAATATTTTAGATTAAAAAACCTTTCTGTTTTTTGCAAATTTAATTAGTTATTTTTTATTGTAAATTTTCAGAAAATGTAGTAAGAACTTTTAAAATGGGCACCGGATTTAACTAAACTGTTTATTACAAATAAAAATTTAAAAAGACAGCAAATCCTTATCTCCTGATAAATAAGTAAACTTTATTATTATCATTTGTAAATGTGTACAAATTTTTATTTGAAAATATAAAAAATCACTACAAATTATATGTATAATAAATAAGCCTCTTAATTTTAACAAAATGTGTAAAAAATAACGACAGGGACAACATTTTAAGGATTGCCTAATCGCTATAAAGATAAATAAAATACAAAAAAAACAAATAACGATTTTATTTTATTAATATTTTAATAAACGCGACTTAGTTTTAATTTATTCTTCTTGTAAGAGTGCAGGCAAACGAAAAAAAACGTAATTATAAGCTTCTTGAAGTTTAATATACATGTGACGGCATTGAAGTTTGTGTTTTTTAAATACGTATTTTTTTCAAAAAGGATAGTATGAAAATTTTTATACATTTAAGCATAGAGTTATGTAGGAGAAGTAGTAAGTAGCTTTGACACTAACTATAACTTTTGTATTGCTTTTATGTTATTTTTATGAAATCTACCTTGATTTATTAATTTAATTTAATTATTATTAATTTTAATTATTAATTTTAATTAATTTTAATTTTAATTTTAATTTTAATTATTAATTTTATTTTTGTCATTCAGAAACTTGTTTTGTTTTTGTATTAGACTTTTAATAAAAAAGAAAGGAATACCAAATCTCATTGAATAAATGTTAGAATAGAATTTCAGATTTTCTTTATATGTAACAGATTTTACGATATAAATAAATAACAAGTTTGATGGAGTTTGAAATATTATGATTTTTTAACTTCAAAAAAAATTATTTTTATGATCTCTTTAGATTACAAAAAGTCTCTGTTCTAACAAGTGTAAGAAATGTTTTACTGGTCTAAAAGTTCTAATAACTTCCTATCCAACGTTGAATATTGCATTTCACATAATATCTGATTACATGTAATTTCTGAGAAAAATTTAATTAGACAGACTGTTATTCCTTTCTTAATAATAATAATAATAATAATAATAATAATAATAATAATAATAATAATAATAATAATAATAATAATAATAATAATAATAATAATAATAGTAATAAAATTAACATTATTCTTTATCTATTTTTATTTATCTACCGTTTCAATAAATTAAATAATTTCTTCATTTAATTACATTAATTACACTTTCATTTATCTTATTATCCGAATATAATTATATATTCAATTTACATTTTTTAATAATTATAAATACTGAAAAATTTTTTTTGTAAAATGATAATATGAAATACTTTATGTTATAAACAAAAATTTAATATTTTAATTAATTTTATTTATTTCTTTTATTTATTATATTTTATATACATTTTCCATACTTTTTTATTATTTATTGTTTTACACATAATTTTTTAAAAAAGTGAAACGTTAATAATATTTATTTTAAAATTTCCGGTCAAAAAGTGCTAATTTATTTTTAAAGTAATTATATTAAAAAAGTTTTGATTAAAAACTTAAAAAAAATAAAAGATAATTATAACCGAAGGACGACAATAATTGTAATCCAATTCGAAAAATGATTTATTATATACTTTAAAAAATTATTAGCGTCAAAGAAATTAATCTATATAATTCAATTTGGACTTTGAAAATCTGCAAAGACTCCCTACTGATCCTGACACTCTAATCTCTCTTAAGGATATATATTAGATCAACCGAACAGTTGACCTGATCAATTTACACGGATCCTAACTCATCCCCCAAACATACTGATGTCCCCCGTCACCAAAAGGTCGGATTAACAGTTTATTGATCATTTTATTAGGCAACTGAAAAAAATTTGTCCCAGTTTTAAAATTAACATCCCCAAAAGCCAAATGAAACTGAAAAATAGATATAATTTAATCATAATTCTGACAAACATATTGTTTTGAACTGATATAAATATTTGTGAGCCATAAAAAATAAATTATTGGCCAATAAATTTCTTATGTTTTCAATTGATAATTCTAATAATACCGATCGGAAGTATTTATTAAACGTTTGATGTTTATTGACCAATATCGGGACTCATCAAAATTTTCCGGAGTTTGAGATCAAATACAATTATGTATTCAAAATCCACCGCCAAAGAGGGTCACTTAAAATCATCAGTTGGACAATATTGTGGACAATTTAATTTTTATTGAAAACAAATTTTCAATGAAACTGAAATTATTTCATATTTTGTTTTTTTTAATCTGAAAATAAATGTATTTTAATCGATAGAAATGAAAGAGAAATTAGAAAAAAAATTTATTAAATTTTATTTTTTTATAAAATTTTAATAGGTTTTATTAAAAGATTTTGAGCATTCAAAAAAATAAAAAATAAACATTAAGAAAAAATTAAAGTTTATAATATCAATAAATTTTTGTAGAACAAAAATTTATTAATTATTTATAAAATATTCATTTTTCTTTATTTTTTATTATATAGATGAGAAATACCAGATTAATTATTAATTAAACATAAAGTTGTTTAATTTTATTTCCCAGGTTAAAACATTTTAGTAATTTAGAAATTAATAATGTATAAAGAAATATTTAATAGAATTTAATAATTATATAATAATAAACAGTAAAAAGAATAAAAAAAACAATTAAACAATTTATTATGTTTAAAATTATTTTAACATATAAACGTTTCAAGGGTATTAACAACATCAATATGATTTTTCGAATATTTATTAATATCACAAAAAAGAATTGTCAAAACAACAAGTATTCAAACTACTTTCCTATTCAACATTCTTTCTTGATTAATATTTTTTGTCATTGAAATGTTGTTTGCTCGGACAAGTCGCAGAAACCAGGACATATTAACCGTTCGGGACTTCGGCGATTGAAAGGATTGTCCTATGGTAAACCGATTAGACCCAATATTCACCGATTGGCGTGCTCTCGAAAATTGCTCTTGGGACTGGTAGACACAACTGCTGCATTGTCTCCCGTCTCGGATAATGGGCGGCTAAGTCGACTTATAGGGTTTGGACCCGATATTAAAGTTAAATTAAAATGACGCATGTTTGATTATATTACTTATCCAAAGCTTTTCGAAGCACATCTGAGATGTAATTCCCAAATACGAGCCTGAGAAGGTATTCGAATGTATATTGAGTTGCTTTAAAAATATATTAATTCAGGTAAAATCTATTTTGAATTAAAAATGAGATTAGAAAATAAATGTTTTGTAACATTTTACATCTTCATTTTACATTGCCACTCAATCTATTTTCACGATCCTTAAAAAATCATCTTGGTCTTTCTCAAATATTAACTTGTATTTGTCGTACTTGTTTCTCTTTTATGTAAAAAAAATTTTTTCTTTAAATTCCATGAAACAATACCTTGTCCTTTATTAAGCTTTGTAAACATCTTTGTTATATCTACATCATATAATTACATATTTATACCTTTATCCTGATTTTTAGTATGTTTCTTGCTTTCCCTCAAATATTGCATCTGCTTTTTTGAAGGAATTTTATCATAAGTCTTGGTGAATAATTTTAATAACACCAACATCGGTTTTCGAACTTTTATTTTCAATACAATCAGAATTGTCTTTTGGACTACTCTCAGCAAAGCTCTCGTAATTCGACATCGTTCTAAATTAAATTGTATTTAATGTTTTTTTAATAAACAATTATTTGAACAAATTTTTCATTATTTTCAGATTTTATTTTTAAAGTTCAAATTTTGTAATTTTAGTAATAATTTTATCTACATATTAATTTTTATTTTAAAAATTATTTTATGGAAAGAGAGAATATTTATTTAATTTAAAACTTAGTTAAAACTATTTATTTTATTTAAATTTTTAATATTAAAACTTGAAACGATTTGATATTTTTAATGTTTTTTACATATCTTATGCTGTACTTTAAAATGTAACTTATACTCGAATAATTATTTATCGTGAACATCTAAATAATCAATTTTCCATCTGGGTGGGAGAAACACATTTCCAAATACTAAACTCAACATACCACTTTCAACATACCAATTTCAATATACCAGATTTAAAATATTCCTCACAAGTATAATACGTTGAAAATTGAAAAAATTATAATATTTAATTTATTTAAAACTAAATTTTTTATTTTTTGTACAAAAATAATATAATTTATGTAAAGATGCATTTTGTGACTTGAAGAAATATAATTCGCATTTTATACTCAAAGGTCGATTGTTGTGGTCAAGATAAAAAGAGCAATAAGATCATTAAATTGTCAAAAACCATATTTTATTAGATATTTCACTTGAAATCAAAACTTTATTTCGCATTTTTTAACACGTAAATCTTATTGCTCTAAATGATCAAAGAATGCTTTCAATTATTAAAATATTAACAAATTCAAAAAAAAGATATTTGTGGGATACCTTAAATGTTTTGAAGACTCGTTTGATAATTAATATAAAACAGTCAATATAACGAATTAGATTTATCATCCTCTTTGGCGGAGACACTTTTGATAAATAATTCCCGAACAAATTTATCAATTATATCATTAATATTCTGTGAATCATCAATGATGATTATGAGATATGTCGCAAATGTCGAGTAAAAGTAACATATAACACAGTCTTTATGTGATTAGGTTGTAATATGAATTTATTCGGCTTCTCTGTTTTTATTTCCGTAGTTTTATGCTGAAATAAAATTAAAACTGTCTATTTTCTAACCTTAAAAGAAAAAGGAGTTCGGTTCTTTAAAGTAAAACTTTCAAATTAATGCATTTCTGCCTTCTATGTGTTCCCCCCGATCCTCAAGTTGCCCTCAGGCCGAACAGGGGTAGCGATGAAGTGGCAATATCGGATTTGAAATTCAGGGACTTTGTGGTCCTGCTACGATCATTTTATTGTGGAGATATCTTTTAAACATCTGATTCAGTTAAATTCGGAATTCGAAGTTTTCAATGAATTTTTCTAAATAAATCAAAAGTTTGACAAAATTTCAAAATAATCAGCAACTAGATTTCAATAAAATTTCAAAATAATTAATGTTGAATTATAAATTTCACTCAAAGTTCGACTAAAAATTTTAATCAAACTTTCGACAAAACTTCAATTAACACTCGACAAAATTTCGATTAAAATGGGGGACAAAATTTAAATTAAAAACAAATAAACGCCATTTAAAAATATATTTTAGGATAATATACTTCGACGGTTTAAACGTCATCATCAGATCACTGATTATGTTCTTTTTTATTGCTTTTATATCAAGAACGTAATCAGTGATCTGATGATGACGGTTAAACCGTCGAAATATATTATCCTAAAATATATTTTTAAATGGCGTTTATTTGTTTTTAATAAAAAATTGCCATCTTTTTTCAAGTTTATTTGTAATCATTATCCTGATGCGTTTAAAATTTAAATTATTAGTTCAATAAAATTTGGTTCAAAGCTCGAAAATATTTCCTTTTTAAATTAATTTATAATTTATTTATTTGTTTTAAAACTAATAAAAATCATATAATTTTGAAATTTCAATTTTTTTTGATTTTCTAATTTTAGTTTTTTAAATATTATTTAATTTATATCTTTTCCTAAATACTTAATTGTTATATAATCAAGCAATGAGCAACAATTGCCAGTGATAACATGTTGATTTGAATCGTCCTTGGGCAAGGAAAGAGAGACATTTATAAATAAATATACCGGTAGATAATTTATAATTTAAATTACCAAACAAAATATCTCAATACTATTTAAAACATATTTATCAAGTCTGTTGACCACTTGATAAATCATGGTCCTCAAAATCTTAAATTTGTTTAAGGAAGGAAAAAGGTTTCCTGAATTCATCTATCCTTTACTGAAAGACTGACAAAATTTTTTTTAAATTTGTTTTGAATTTTAATAAGCATAATAGTTTCAAAATTTTGAAATTTACCACTTTAAAATGACTATTATTGATGATTACCAAACGTTTTACTCATACTAATGTATCTAATAAGACAAAAAAGGAAATTTGTAAATCAAAAATTGTGTACAATAATGAATTAGAAAAAAAATCAAAAAAATCAAAAGAAGGAAGCGAAAATTTCAAAGAAGGCACAAAAAAATATTAAAAGAATTAAACGTTTAGAAAAGAAACAAGCTTCGAAAATTAGAAAGATGGGAAAGAACAATGGTTAGAAAAACTATCAGACTCAATTTAAAATTTAATTCGTAACACAATTGGTTATTTTGAAATAGATCTCGTATATTTTGATAGCTTTCCAGTCGAAGATGTAAAAGAATTAAAGAAGAATACAACCGATCTATTTTGGGGTATTGTGTTAGCTTATCTTCTTTTCTTTCTACTGGTTTTTACATTTCACAGAGATCCTGGTATAGAACTTTTCTTTTGTATAATTTTGTTAATTCTGTCTGTTTTCGGTATATCTTTTTTGAAGGATATGAAATGCATATTTTCTTTAGTCGGACCATTTTTGGCTTCAAGTAGACTTCGTTGGGTTTTGTTAATGTATGCATCAGTATTTACGGGTCTTGGTCCTGCGTTAAGTATGATGGGAAATGCTGGAAATTTTCATTTAGCACAACTTGGTTCTAGACCAAAACGCAGAATATACGCCAAGCAAGGAGCTCGAACTAAAGCGTCCATTGAGCCCAGGTACGCCGCATCAGGGAAGCCATCATATGCGAGTTTACAGTACCTCTTGACTACTACTCCTGTATCTACAATTACAAAGATAGAACCACGACCCATCCCGGGATTCTTATTTGGACAGGCCGCCAACCCATAAGGGTAAGATTGCGTTAAGCAACTGGTAAAGAACCAACTAAGAAAGTTAGTTCTTACAGGAGTCTTTGTGAGAAATGCAAAAGCAGAGCTAGCTTGCGTCTTAGATCAAGTGAGGTTAAATTTTCAAATAATCAAAGTTATAGCAAAATCCCCTTATCAATTAATTAAATATTATTAAGAACACCAACATGAGTTTTCAAACTTTTATTTTCATTACAATCAGAATTGTCTTTTGGACAACTCTCAGCAAAACTCTCATAATTCGACATCGTTCTATATTGATAATTTTTATTAATGTTTGTTAATAAACAATTATTCGAACAAATTTTTCATTATATTCAGATTTTATTTTTAAAATTCAAATTTTGTAATTTTAGTATAAATTTTATTAAGATATTAATTTTATTTAAAAATTATTTTATGGAAAGAAAGAAGATTTATTTAATTCAAAACTTAGTTAAAACTATTTATTTTATTTAAATTTTAATATGAAAATTTGAAACGATTTAATATTTTTAATTTTTTTAAATATCTTATGCAAATTATAATCGAATAATTATCTATCGTGAACATCCAAAATATCAATTTTCCATCTGTGTGGGAGAAACACATTTCCAAATACTAAACTCAACATACAAATTTCAACATACCAAATGTAAAATATTCCTCACAAATATAATATCCAAAAATGGAGTAATGCTGTTAAAGAAACATAGAGGAAAATAAAAGATTCGATATATATTATTCAATTCGGTCTTTTCAATAGCGGCGCAGCCGTTAATATGCAAATAAATTATTTTCAAGTATTATTAAATGCTTGTAATGATAAAATAGGTATATATAAGCAATGAATAATATTCTTTAATAATATTTACCATAATTGCAGAAATAAATTTAAAATATTTACGGATAGATGTTATATGGTACGTTATAGCTAAAGAGGCTTGTAGAATTACAGAACATTTTACAGAAATATGTGACAATGCTAAAATGAAGTTAAATAACTTAAATAGTACAGGAGCTAAAAAGGTGATACAAAGAATTGATTTCGCATTTGAAAAGCTTTTAAGAGAAGTCGGACAGAAAGAAACAAGTTTATACAAGTGAACAAACCACAGAAGAAATGAAACTTCATGGAATAGAAGTTACAAATATATCAGAAAATTTAAAAGACAAAGCTGAAAAGCTTACCAAACTTCTGAGTTTATTGAAAAATTTTTTTGAAGTATTAGTTATTATATGGAAAATATTTGCAATATCTTTTGTTTTTATGCAATCAGGTCTATTCAGAAAATATTTGTATTAAAATGTTAAATTGGTTTCAATTTTATATTTTACTGTTGGTTTACCTAACAATCGTTAAATGCTTGGTAGCGTCTCATCATGTTTAAAAAGGTATTATTCAATTGTTCTGTTATCATGTCCAAATATATTAACATTATATTTAATTCTCACGACTTTCAATGTTACATATGAGTTATATAAGCCGTTACAATACAATAATTTCCTGTTTTTCATTTAACAAATAATGCATTTTTTCATTAATGTTGACAAAGTATTAAACATAATGTTGCAAATAATGTTTATATAGTTACTTTTCATTAACTACCAAATACATTCAAAATATATAATGTTTATTAATCCTAGAATTTTATTTGTATAATTCTCTGTACAATGTAATTAGATTTAACTTGTTTAAATATGATAAAATAGCAATATTTACTGTGATTCCTTCTATATTACAAAAATAAACAGATATTTAATTTTCGAATATTCAATTTTAAATAAAAATTCAAAACGAATTCTAACATTTAATATGTTTTTAATAATTAAGAATGTCAATATAAAATAAAGATTATACAATTTTAATTATATTTTCTTCCTTAATGATTATCTAAATATTTGATCAAAAATTAATAATATTTCATTAATTTAAATGTCAAATAATTTAAACCAAATAAATTCGGTTTTTATTGATTAAAATTATTTTCGGTATTAAAAGAGTTTTAAAATTTCAGAATATATTTAATATGTATTTAAAAAAATATTTTTATTAATGCATATTTATCTGAAGAGATATATAATTTAGTTTAGTTAATTTCAAAATAAATTATGAATCAATTAAACAAAAATTCAGATAATTATTTTTTTTTATCTAAACATTGTTTAGAATGAACTAAATTTTGATACATTAAAGATTTTATAGATGAATTTCATATGTGAAACTTAATTTTATATATTTTTTAATGTTAAAATACTTTTAGTGAAGAACAAAAGGTATTTTTGATATACTTACTTCTCTTTTTAACAGGAAAAGATTATTATGTTAAAAAGAAGGGAGAATGTAACAAAAACCATTTTATCTATAGGATTAGCACAAGTTCCTTAACAATGTTGTGATCTTAATGCTTTTCAACATATATAGTTGATCGTTGGATCTATCATAAATAAAGAAGTTCATAAAATGTTTCTAGTTTTATTATAAAAACCTTCCCAATCAGAAATTCCAATTTCAGTCGGAGTAATGATTTGTGGAAGGGTTAATGAACAATGTTTCCAGTACTTTCAATTAGTTACATAGTGACATCAATGATCTTACACATTCACCCTGTCTCAATCTTTGTCACTTTTCTCAAGGCTTACTAAAAAGCCAAGATAAACAAAAATCAATCAACTAAGTTTATCAAATAATGAACTAATATCGTTAAAATATCAAATCCCGTTTTAATTATATATGGACTTATTAAACCAATAAACAAATTGTAATTACCCATAAAATTGATTTATTATATTTTTAATTAACATTATATTTTTACCATTACCATTATATTTTTTTAATTAACATTTTTTTCTATAATTTTTATATATCCCAAAATTTTATTGATCCCTAATGAAATCTAACAAGCATAGCAACCAATATAAATTAGAAGCAATTAATGATTATCAGGCTGGAGGCAACAAGCTTCAAACATTAAAAAATTTAAAAGGGATCGTAAAACACTGACAGAATGGTTTGCGGCCGAAGAAGCTATTTGTGGTACAGATCCAGTTCGCTATCGCTTGGACGGCACTAGAAAAAAATGGAATGCGTTGATTTAGATGGTTTTTTAGTTGATAAAATTAAAGATGGCTACTTCAAAAAAAATTGTATCGAGAAAAATTATTGTTCAATGGGCTAAAAAGATTGCTTTGGAATTGGATCCTTCAATATTTGAGGCATCTACTGGTTGGCTGGATAAATTTCTTATGAAAAACCATTTAACAATCAGAAAGCTAACAAAATATGTTGCTTAGATGATGATTAAGTGATCGAAATAGGATTAAGCTTTATTATTCATCTCAAAGGCCTCATTAAGGAATAAAAGATTCTGCCAAAAATATTTATAATTTTGATGAAATGGCAATCTTTATCGAACATGATCATTTCAAAACTATCGAACAAGTTGGTGTAAAATGTCCCTTTTGTAGCAGCTAGTATGTCTAGATTTAGGGTCACTAGTATTTGTGTTGCATATGCAGCGGGAACAAAACTTTCCCTGACTATTATTTTTAAAGAAAAAAATAAATTAATCTCTACAAAAAATGGAGTTGTTCAAATTACAGTTACAAACTCCTGGATCAACACGATATTGTTCAAAATCTGGATTGAGTACATGTTCCCCGTGGTAACTGCACGACCTAATGAACTTCTTATATTTGATAGTGCCCAATGCCATATTTCCAAAGAGGTAAAAAAGCATTTGCAAAAAAATAAAGATTTTTTTGTATTATCCCAGGCAGTTTTACCAGTCTTCTTCAGCTAGCGGATTATTTTGGGTTTTAACCATTAAAAGACTGCCTGTGGTACAAAACTGCTCAATGGTTTCAATCTGATGCTTGTGAGCGTACCAAATCTGGTAGAAAAAAAACCTCCACCATATGAGTTGATTTCAAAATAGGTTAATATTGCTTGGGAAAGTTTTTCGAAAGAACTAATTATAAAAAAGCATTTTATTCATGTTTCTTAGATAAAGGAATGAGCTTGCTCATTGCAAACGATGCACAATTTGGTATCAATTTTAGAACAAAATATTGTGCTAGTATAAATCATCAAGTTCTTGAAAGCATAGGTGGACTATTAGGAATCCGAAAAATATTCAGAAATCGATGAAGAAATTTGACTTTCTAAAAAATTATATACATATCACCAACATTAAGGAAACTATTCCTTTCTACTACCAATTGTACAAATTCCATGTTTGAAACTTATTTCCGTGCCTTTTTTTTACGATTATTCGGAATCATATTCATCATCAATTGACATTGTTTCGTGTTTTGAACTGATCATAGCAACCATAAATTAGCGATTATTATTCTTTTGTTGGTTCAAAATTATTATCAGCATAAAATATGTATATATTTGTTGATACTTCGTTGAAGTTTTTAAATTGAATTTTTTTTCGGTTTAACATAAGAAAGTATCAGGATCAATAACTTGAACTTTAGGCTTCCTCATAATGATTTAAACAATAAATTCGTTCATTGTAATTTACTATTATAAATTTCAAAGGATCAACCTTATTCTTTAGAAAGACGCACGATGACAGGTTCATATTTACATCCAAGATCGATGTTCATTCAATGCTTATGTAATTTCAAAGTCATAAAATTACTTTTAATAACGTTGAAAAAGACGGTGTTTAAACATTGATTTAAGTACCAAAATATTTCGATCAACAATGACTGATATATCACTTTTTCTCTGTAATCAATAAATATCGAACTCAAAATCTTAAAAATTATTTCCATGTTGAGCAATTCAGTTCTATTCCTGAATTCGTTCAAAGACATGAAGACAAGTTTCTCCAATTTATTTGGGATCAAAAATTATATTGTAAAAATTATAAATCATTAACAGAACATTATTTAAAAAAATTAAAAACATTAAAAACAATTAAAAAAATGTTTCTAATATTAATAATCGAATATATAAAATAAAAAATAAATTTTATTTTCAAAAAAATATCTTTAAATAAAATTGACCGCGAAAATTTCTACTGGCAGATTTGTGTCAAAGAAGCGACGATAAAATAATCTAAATAAGTCGCGGACATCAAGGATATTTGTTGATAAAACTGTTTATGATTTTACAGGAAAATTTTGAATTTTCCCAGAAAATATATTCGCAAAATTGTTTTAAAAAATAGACAATTTGATCATTAAAGTAATAGAAAAAAAACATTACAAAACATTTAACCAAAAATTAATTAATTTACTTTAATAAATTTTTAAAAATAATGATCAATAAATATATATAAATAATGCCAAATTATTATTTTACCTAATATCTTGTAAATCATTATATTTAAATATAAAATTTTTAATATTTTTTTTATAATTATTAAAATGACAGTTAATTAAAATTGATCAGTAAAAATATTTTATTATTTTAAATTAATTGTACAAAAGTAATTATATATATATAATGTAATATATTTAAATATTTTATTATCACATAATTATAAAAAAATAATTATTATAAAATAATAATTAATCAAAAATAATCAATAAATTTATATTTTAATTTTAAAAAATAATTATGTGATAGATTGCTATTAAAACTACTTTTTATTATTTTATTGAGTGAAAGATATTTTAATTATAATAAATTGTGAATTTTAATAAAATATTTTACAGATAAAGAAGGATATGTTTTGAAAACCGGTAAGAAAAAGAAATAAATTTATAAATATTAATAAAGAATTAAAATAAATTTTATTCATTTAATAAATAATTTGTAATAAATGAAAATATTTTGTTTTTTAGAAAAGTCGTATTAATAAAAAATATAATAATAAAGATTAAATAAAATAATGATAAATTATTATCATCATAATCAATTATATTATTATTACTATTATTATAAAAATTTAATTGGAAAGATTTGATTTTATTTTTAGAAATTTGAATTTCAGAAAAATATTACATTTAAATTTTTTGAAATAATTTATTTGGTGAGATGAAATTTTATTAAGTCATTTCATATTGGACGTCGGATTTTTGTGTACTGACTTAAACTAGCTGCAGTCCACCTAATTTTAGGAGCCAATTTTTTTGTGAATTTGTGTAATTTTTAAGAAGAACAGTAAAATTATCTCAAGTGATACTGAAAGGCAGCGAAAATTGTGGAACTAGAGCATTTGTAACATTACATGCTTTATGAATATCGAAAAGGAAAAATGCTTCCAATATAGCAAAAGAAATCAATAAGATTTATCCTAGAATGTTAAATTAAAAAGTGCCAAAGACGACGAAATTTAGAAGCGGTAATTTCATCTTAAAATCGAAACCAAGCAAGGCCGTAGATCAGCTGTGGATGATGAAGCTCTCCACATTGTAGTCGCGGAAGATCCATAGCAGACTTTAGATGAAATAGCGGATAAAACAGGGATAGATAGTTTTCTGCCTTATTAAAGCAATGGCAATGTAAGTAGAGCTGGTGTGTAGGTACAACACCAATTTACTGAAAAACATAAAGTTCAGCGGTTAGCAATGATCCGTTTCTTGAAAGAATAGTCACTGGAGACGAAAAGTGGGTGATGTATAATAATCCTAAAAGATGCAGGGAGGGTTATCAGATGGTCTAACTTCATCGTCTACTCCAAAATCTGACATTTATTGTCAAAAAGTTCTGATATGCGTGTTGTGAAGAATGAATGGGATTATTCACTTCAAACTGCTGAAACCTGGTGAAATAGGTACCTCGGATATTTACTGCGCTAAATTGGCACGCTTGAAAGAAATCTTTTCTAAACTTCCTGGCAATAGCAAATATGAAAGATTTGATTTTGTAGCACGACAATGCAAGGCCAGTCGCTGCAAAGAACACTCACAGTAAAATCCAGGAGTATTTGAAGGAAATTCTGCCCCATCCAACCTATCGTCCGAACATTGCACCATCTGATTTTCATTTATTCGTTTCGATGCAACATTATCTAATACGAAAAAACATTTGTTCACTGGATGATGTGTAAAATGGTGTACAAGAGTTTTTTGATTCTAAAGATCAGAATTTTTATCAGCAAGGCATAATAAATCTCTTTTATAAGTGGGCAGGTCTCATAGAAATGATTGGGCATACGCTATTGTTTGAATGTGCTTAATCTTCGTGGAATATTTATTCTTGTTTTGCAAAATATTTCCGACATTCAATGTGAAATGACCTAATATATAAATCCTAATAATAATTGTCATAATAAAAATTTCAAGATTTTTGTGTTTTTACAAAAACATTAGTTGTTTAAATCAAAATATAATATTGCTTTAATTTATTTCTAATCTATAAACTTTGAAACCTTCTAAGTACCTCCGAAATCCTTACACATTAAAATTTTTTATTAAGTTTCTGATATTTAAAGATTAATTTTATTTGTAAAAACATATTTTTGCAAAAATAGTTTGAAGAAATGATATTGATATATTGGTTGTTTGGAAGGATGATTTTAGTCAGGGTTTCGAACTCGAACCCTAAATCCGCTCCGGTTCAATGAATTATGTGAACCCGAACCTATTAAAAAATTGGTTGGGTTCAGGTTCAAATTATATTTTTTTTAGGAAATACTTTTGTATGTAAAGATATTTGAATAATATTTCTAAGCTAGAGTAAATTTGTTATACTTTCAAAAAGCAATATTGTAGATTTAAATTTTTAAACAAGTAGCCGTTGAATATTTGAATTTCTTAAAAAATTTCATTTAATGAAATTTATTTTTATTGAAAATTGATATTTGATATTCGGGCAGTTTCTTCTTACATGTCCCTGCTTTCCGCAACCATGGCATTTGATTTGTCTCCTTTCTGTACAGTTTTTTTCTAATATGTCCCTCCATTCCACATCCAAAGCATTTTCTAGTCTCCCGTTGTCTATTTGTTACTCTCGAGTATTTAATCAAGATTTATATGTCTTCAAAATTTTTCATTGATGCTTGCATCAAAATAGTTACAGTTAATCGACGACTGTTTACAATTTTCAAAAATTTTGGGATGCACGATATCATAGAACCAATAATGAAAACACTTAAATTAAGTGTAAAGTCAGAAAATATTAAAGATCTGGTAAATAAAAAAGCAAAAAAAATAAAAAGTACAATTAAAACCGAAATTAAAAGACGATTAATATCCATAAAAATTGATTCAGCATCCCGGCTTGGTAGAAGCGTTATTGGCAATGGAAGAATTCATTTGAGAATCATAGCAATACATGAAGTTAAATGCCCACAAACGGCAAATTATATTAAAAATGTTATAGTTGAAGTGATCGAGTATAAAGATAAATCAAATTTCCTCAGTTACATCCGACAACGGTAGAAATATGATAAAAGCGACTAAATTCCTTAGAAATGAATTCGAAACTCCTGAACTTGAAGAAGTAGAAAGAGAGGAAGACTATTTTAATGCAAATGGGGAAGGATTGGAATATTTCTTTAATTTATTTACCGATGTCATTCACTTTAGGTCCATAGCTCATACTCTTGTGATACAGCTTGTGATACAATATCTGCAGGGAATCATTATATTACCAAATGCAGAGATTTCTACAAAAATCTGAGAGCGCCAAATAAAGTTTCTTTGCTCGAAAAACTAGGCCTAAAGAAAGCTGTAATTCATTGCCAACTCGGTGGAATTCAACTTTCGACACACTCCAACGCCTATAATAATATAAAAGTTGTGCAAATATCATAAATCCTGAACTAAATATGGATAACACTATGTGAAACTTTATTTCAGACTTCATTGAGATTTTTAACCCCATTAAAAGGGCAACATTAAACTTACAAAATGAACAATTGAATTTAGGAGATTTTTATGGGCTTTGGATGAAATTTATGTATGAATTGGACAAACAAAAACATAAAAAATGAGGTACAGATCTGCATATAAATGTTCGTAGACGTGAAAAAATGTTTGTTGATAACGAACCTTTAAACACTGCCATATATTTATATCCTAGATTTAGACTGCAATTAAATGATGAAAACATTGTCAAAGCACTGAATAAAATTTTGAAGACCATAAGACAATTAATATATTTACATACGAAATTAGAAACGACATTAACATTAAATACTAGTGAAAAATCTACAACCGAAAATACGAATACAATCACAATATCCAGTTATGAAGATGAAGGCGCAAATATGCTTGAAGAACTACTAAAAACGAAGGAAAAGAATTCATCATAAAAAAGCATTAACAATAAATGCACTATTGTTGTTGGGATACAAAATGAACTGGAAATATAAGACACATTTCCTAGAATTTCTAAAGATTAGAACAATTTAGAATTCTGGGAACAAAAAAATTGATCTACCTCTATTATTTGAAACTGCGCAGGTCATATTAGATGTTCAGCCAACTCAGGTAAGTGTTGAAAGGGCTTTTTCGGCATTGATGTTTATTTTAGCTTCCTAAAGAGTGCATCTTTCAGAGGATTCTTTAAGAAATGTATTACTCGTAAGATTAAACAAAAAAATTTTTTCAAAAAATAAAATTTAATGTAATTTTTGTTTTATTTTATTTAAAATAAAATTAATTTATATAAAATTCCGCTTGGAAATTTTTGAAAAAGAACCCTTTACCCGAAGCCAAAATAATGTATCGAACCTAACCCGAACCTGAACTAACAATTTGAAGGGTTCGAAACCCTGATTTTAATAGATGCATTTCGTGGTGTCCAGACACCTCTTCACCCAGGTTGCTCTAGTTGAGGGAGACGGTTTAGTCACCAACCATTCGACCATGAACAGGTATTACAGGTTTACATGGTACCTGTAGCAGGTAGCTTGACTGACCTGACTTGTAGTCATTGGCCCCGCAATTTCTCTATCGGTAACCCAAATAAGTACTAACGCGGCATTTGGTTGCATAACTTCGGAGATCGGACGAGATCCGGCGTACCCAACTGCGGCCATTGACTATTGGTAATATTTAAAAAATTGTTTAAAAGTTTTGCAAAAAGAATTAATTTAATGAAATTAAACAAAACATATTTACTAATCTAACTACAGAAATATCATTAATATTAAAATATTAAAATATTAAATATTAAAATCTAATATGAACAAAAAATATTTTGTCAAATTATTTTTTCATATTTAAAGTAATTAATATAAAGAAATTTAATATATGTAAATTTTATCTAGAATAAAAATAAGGAAGAATAAAAAAATTATAATACTATTTGTTATATTATTTGAAAATATTTTTTAAAACCAAACTCAACATTGTTTTTCAAAATATTTTTTTATTTTAAATATTAAAATTTATGTAATTTAAATATTGTAAATTATAAATTATTTATTATTATAAACTTTGTAGAGAAATTGAAAAAAATAAAATAAAAAAGAATGAAATTAATAATAAATTATATAATAATCAATATATATATATATATATACATATTAAAAATATTTTTTTAAAATTATTAAATTTCATTTTTTTCCAAAAATTGTCCAGAAATTGTTGACATTTCAATTTTTTTCCTAAGAAAAATAAAATTTCCAAATCGATAATGAAAAATAAATTTTTTATAAATTAATTATCAAAATAGATAATAAATAAAAAGATAGAAATTTTTATTGTCAGATTTTTGAAAATTATTTCAACATAAAAATATAATATTTTCATTCAACTATTAAATTTTATTTTTTTTTCTTTTTCATAATCTTTATTCTTTTCATTAAATCGATGAGAAAATCTTTTTTAAAAAATAAGCAGAAAAATAAAATTATTTTTCATAAATTTTAACTGTATAAAATTTATTTTAATAATAGTAAAAAAAATTATAAATCATATAGGAAAAATGTTGGAAATGAGCAGGACCAACTGTCCATTGTCCAGGAGAGAATTCTGTGAAGTTTCTGCCTCAACATCCCAGCTTTTTAATTAATAATAAATTATTTTGGTGATTCAATACAATATCCGTTAAACTCGTTCTAATTTCAATTTATATATTAATGGATGAGAGCGACTCATGAGAACAAATATTAATTATGAATAGGGTTCAATAAAATGCATTTAAAAGGGATACGTTTTGTTATATTAACTAATTGTAATAATAATAAAGATATAAGTATAAATAAGTCGGGTAATGATTCCAATATTAAAATGTATTTCGCTATTTTATGAGCTTTTAATGATTCCGCAGAACAATCCTATTTAAACTGAAATTTTTATAGCAATTTTAATTAAATATTGATTTTATTTATTTATTAAAATGAAAAATATACGCAACTAGTTTCTTATTTTTTTGAAAGCAAGTCCATAACTTCAGATGTAATTGAAACAACTTTTACCCGATATATTGGGTTGTTCGGAAAGTCATTTGGTTTTTTTTAATACTTTTTTAAATGTATTTTTTATATTAATAATCATGACTTTATTATTTATTTTAGCAGTTGGTAATCAGGGTTAGATTTGGAAAATGTTGGAATAATTAAAAACATTTATATTTGATTTTTGACCTATCAAAGATGGAAAGCAAGAATCAGATTTTACGGCATGTATTACTTTTTTACTTCCAAAAATGTAAAAATGCTGTAGAAGCAAGAAGAAAATTATGCGAAGTGTATGGAGAAGATGTGTTGACAGAACGCTAGAATGTAAAGATATTGTAAATCGAGAACAGTGTAATAGTACACCAACTCAAGATGATAAGAAACTAAATGGTAAAACAGAAATATTCAAGATATCAAAGTTTAAGATAAATTATAAAGAACTGAAAGGACGTCCATGTGTGGATTTTTACGTGAAAGATAGGAATATCCATTGCCTTTGGACACTGGAGCAAGAGTAAATATAATTAAAGCGGAGATAATTAAAAACAAGAAAGGTATTAAAATAAGAGAAACGAAAAAACGTATCTATTACGCAAATGATTCAGAAATGATCAATTATGGAATCGTTCAATTAAATGTGGCTATTGAGGGAACACAAAAGTTAATAGATCTTTATGTGATCAAAGAACTAGACCCCAAAATGATATTTTTAAATAAAATAATTTTTTCAAGTATAGATCAGATTATAATGGGAGATATTGAAAATTGATTGATGGATCTAAGTGAAAGCAATACTGTTGATCATCATAAAGATGATAAGAAATGTGAATGTAATAAATGTTCTGTCAAATGAGTGAGTTCTCTTAACAGTGCAGAAGATTATTGATTATTGACGATTGTTCAAAAAATTTTGAAATTCGATATCCTTTGAGTATCATCGATATTGGTTGTGGAACTGGACAATTTACAAAAGAATAAGTTACTTTGACCAGCAACTTATTGGAACTGACGATAGCGTAATTATGTAATCGGATTATGCAAAGAAGCGATTATGCATAATCGAACACAGGACAACTTAATTTATACTTATTGAGAACACCAACATGGATTTTTGACCTTTTATTTTCAGTAAAATTTGAATTGTCCTTTGGACAACTCTCAACCAAGCTTTCGTAATTCAACATCGTTCTAAATTGATAAATTTTAGTTAATGTTTTTTAATAAACAATTAATCGAACAAATTTTTCATTATTTTCAGATTTTATTTTTAAAGTTCAAATTTTGTAATTTTAGTAATAATTCTAACTATATATTAATTTTATTTTAAAAATGATTTTATTTAAAGAAAGAACATTTATTTAATTCAAAACTTAGTTAAAACTATTTATTTTATTTAAATTTTTAATATTAAAATTTGAAACGATTTGATATTTTTAAAGTTTTTTAAATATATTATGCTGTACTTTAAAATATAAATTATACTCGAATAATTATTTATCGTGAACATCTAAAATATCAATTTTCCATCTGGGTGGGAGAAACACATTTCCAAATACTAAACTCAACATACGAAATTCAACATATCAAATTTAAAATATTTCTCACTATACTGATGTCGAGTAGGTCGAAAATAAAGTAGGCACAATGTAATTTTAACTAACCTTTCAATTCAATTTGCCCGATGAAAGAAAAAAGATAGGTAATCTAAAAAACAGTTATGATTATCTCCTAGATGAGCGCTCTCCTTTGGCCCGAGTGGGTCCAAACTCTTCATTCAAAAACTATGAAAAACATTGGTAAACAATGGAAAATAACAATTTCATTGTTTTGTTTGTAGAAAAGAATATAGATAATAAATAGTTTAGGATAATTAGTTATTTTATATCAAATATCTGATCTGAAACTTTCTTCGTAAATAGGACAAAATCTTTGGTTTTTACTTTTTTTTCTTTTTTCTTATTCTCGCTTTGATAAATTTTACAAATTGTTATCGTTCGGATAATAACAAATCGAATTTCCAATCAGACTCAAAATATTTCTAAATTTCTAACCTTACAAATTTTCCTTTAAACTTTTTGCCTAATAATTTCTTATTTTATTTTTTTATGTTTAATTTTTTTATTGATTTTTTTATTTTAATTTAAAAAAATCTTTTTATATATACATGTCGAAAAATAATGAAACATAACTAAATAATCATGTTTTGCCAATAACTGACGTGTTTGGTCTGAAAAAGTCTGTTGGGTGATCGGATATCCGGAGTCTGTGATATGCATTTTATGGAAAATATGTTGAACTAAAAATTGGTTGCCAAAAAACATGAAATTTTTTTAAGTAGCATTATACAATTTATGTACAATTTTTTTTAAGTTTGTGAAAATATACCTTAAAATTTCTTATATTTTTTTTTAAATTTGAATGTTCAATTAATACTTAAGTTTCCTTGAATGTTTAATATTAGTTTGTAAATACATACGTTTTTCTTTTCACTGAAACATGGATAGAAGTTGTATAATTTTGGTTTATGCATGCTTGGTCGGAATTTAAATTTGAATTATTTTTACATCGAAAAAAACTCATCCATTAAAAAAATATATTTAGAGACAATATAACTTGGTGGATCTACCGTCATCTTCATGTCAGTGATTAATAATTAATTCACCTTTATATAAATACAAAAATGATGATTATGTAATCGATTGCATGAAATCATTCTAATCGATCATTCTCAATAAGCTGGTTGAGACGTTTTTCTTGGAGGAAGTTTTCCAGGTGCGTGAAAAAATGGTAGTCGGTGGGCAAGAGGTTCGGTAAGTAGGGCGGATGAGGTAGAATTTCGTAGTCCAATTCTTTTAGCTTTTTTAGGGTATGTTTTGCGATGTGTGACCAATCTCGGGCACATAAGTTGAAGCTCGTTATTCATTTTAACATTTTATTGGCAGTACTTCTCTGTGGTGGTCGTTTAATCTTTATTCAGAAGGCTGTGATAGATGAGACCGGCTGCAGACCACCAAACAGTCATCATAACCTTCTTTTGCTGGAGTTTCGGTTTCCAATAGTAATGAGGAGCGTTATCGCAGTCCAACCATTGTGTTATTGATTGTCGTAGAGAATCCACTTCTCATCACACGTCACAATCCGATCGAGAAACGTGTTGTTTTTGCTGCGTAGAAAAGAAACTTGAAGACATCTCAAAACGAAAATTTTTTTGACTTTCGTTCAATTCGTGAGGCATCCATTTATCGAGCTTTTTTGACTTTCAAATTTTCTTTAAGTGCCGAGTCTAACCGTGAGGGATCAACGTTAAGCTCTTCTGCAAGTGCTCAAACAGTTGTATGTGGATTTGCTTCCGCCAACTCCTTCAATTCGTCATTGTCGATCGTCGATGGGTGGGTGCCATAAGGCTCATCTTCTAGGCTGGTTTTGCCAGAACAACCCTTTTAATACCAGCGCTGCATCGTACATTCGTTGATACTCTCTTGCCCTAAACTTCGTTGATGTTTTAAGTGGTTTGAGCTGCATTACGCCCCAGCTTGAAATCGTAGAAGTAAATATTGCAAAAATCACGTTTTGACATCTGTATTTAAAATCAAAATTATTAACAAAAGAAATATTATAATACGTTTTAGACAGATATATCTAAAGGAGTAAAAATTAAGCTTTCGAATGACTCATAACATCATACATGCTTTAGTCGTATAACATTGCGGTAAATACAAAAAATCAAAAACCTGCATTCCATTTGCAACAAATTCCATTTCCAACCTAATACTTGTTAACCTTCAATGTTATATTTATTGTTTTTTAAGTTTATGAATAAAATTTAACAAAGACTTGATAAAGACTTTCAATGAGTATTTAAGTAAAACTCTATGGAACAATATAATCTCGAAATAAATTGATAAACAAAATAATTTTAATTTAAAATAAAATATAATAAATTGCCCAACAAATAAAATATACATATTTAAAATTTTATATTTCTTAATATATTAATTGCTTTTCCTAATTTTCACTTGCTAATCATGGCTCATTTTCCCATCCCGCGGAATAAAGATGGAATAATCCACGATTTATGATAATTTGAAATATGTATTAAATATAAATGTTAAAACGAAATTGATCTAATTGAACAATTATTAAAACGAGAATAAAATTTTCGAATATAATCTACAGAATTTTGTTTATATTCTACGAAGAAAACATTATACAAATAATAATATTAATTAATATAACTATTTATAACTATTAGCATACAAATTATATAAATAATCAAATTGTTTTTCATGTAAAAATTTCTTTTTATTATTAATTTTCATAAAGTTTACAAAGATTTCCTTATTTTTATTTATCTTATTATTTTAAACATTTTTACCTATGTTTAAGTTTCGTGTTATATTTAATAAAAATAATAATGATTATAAAAAACAATAACAATAATAAGAAAAAGATGCAAACGTTTATCATTTTAGTCTTTAGTATATATTTTTCACATACGTGGTTGAAGCATTAAGTCCCCGGACTAAGTATACAAGGAAGATCACAGACATTTCATATATTTTTCAAATGATAACAAACATGTAAAGGATTACTTATTAATGTAAGAATCATTATTGGCCACGCACTTCTCCCAGCGTACCACTAATTCCGAAAAGAAATCTTTGAAGAAGTTTGAGTCACATTCAGCAAAGAAATCCATAACTGCACCTCTCACTTCTTCATGGGATTTAAAGTTTTTGTCACGAATGGCCTTCTTTAGGTGCCGGAATAACAAAACATCACTTGGCGCTAGGACTGTATGGAGGATGAGGGACGAGGTTGAAACCTGCATCATCATATATAGCCGCTGTTGAAAGGTGTTTTTGAATTGGTGTGTTGTCTTGCAACAGCCACAGTGTTGATCCTCTAGGCTTCCTAAGCAGTGATCTGGTCTCAGCAACGAGTGAGACTTAGTAGACGCTATTCAGTTTCACTGTTTTGTCTGTGAAATCAAGTTTTATGACACCATCACCGTCCCAAAATAAAGTCAGCATAATACATGGCCGATGCCTTGTCCCGGACTTCACTTTCAGTGCTGATTTTTCATTTGGAAGGCGCCATTTGTTATCGTTGATATATATATATATATCAGCTTTAACAAAATCTTTTTAAATACATTATAAAAATTAAAAGTTGTTATCTAAATTAAAAGCAGATATCTACAGCAAACAACTTGAAGATATGATGCTGAATCACAAAGAAAAAGAGCCATTTTTGTTAAATAGGTCGACTCCTATAAATATATTACAACAATTAAAACTTATTACACCAAAAAAGGTCATTTCAATCTTAATAATGAGTCTCGGGGTCGCCGTACCTCTGCAGCACAGGTAAGTAATGAAAAACTGAAGGTAACTATGGTGCAGGATACATCACAAATTGTTCATTATTTATCGCTAATGTTTGCTGTTACAAAGCAAACTTTATTGAATATTTTCGTTCAAATTAGTAAAGTAAAAAAATTGATAAAAGGATTTTACTTGAGTTGAATTAAAAAACAGAAATAAAAGAGTTAGAATGATTGTTTGATGATGCTTACTCTTGTAAATGTGATAATGTTTTCAAACGAATGGTCACTTGTGATAAAAATCGGATCCCATGTGATAATCGAAAACGTTCAGCAAGCTAGGGGACTCTGATGAAGCATCAAAACACAGAACAAAGCTCAAAATTCATCAAAATAGGCTGGTACTGAGTGTTTGGTAGTCTGTTAAAGGCGGAATCCATTATGACTCTCTGAAAGCTGGTTCGACGATCACAGCAGATGTCTACTACAACCAACTTGAAGATATGAGGCTGAATCACAATGAAAAAGAGCCATGTTTGTTAAATAGATCGACTCCTATCTTGGTTCTCGACAATTCAAAACCATATACTGCACTTAAGATCATGACAAAACTACAGGAACTTGAGTTAGAACTTTTGAACTATCATACTCTCCAGATTTAAACCCAACTAAATACCATTTCTTCCTCAATTTCAACAACTTTTTGTAAAAATGTAAGATTCTGTAAAAATGACTGAAAAGGAATTTATAGATTTTTTCCCACAATTTATTTATTCAAATAGCCTTAACAAGTTGCCACTGAAATATCAAATGTGTGTCGGTGCATACTTTGATGAATGACATAAATATTTGTTTTGGTAAATTATCGATAAACTTTGACAAATTTAATACTTGATGACCTAATATATCATCAAAAAATTATTTTGTTTTTTTAAAGTGTCAATGCCATTATAAAAACAAATGATATCAAAATTTATTTGTTTTTTAGAAAGTTTATCTACTACAAAAAGTCTATATTTCAAGCATTTAAACATTCTTGTAACATTATTTTAATTTAATAAAAATATTTAAAAATCAAACTTGTTTCATTGATTTTTTCACTTTAATTGTTTGAATACAACGAAAATAATACAAAATGTAATAAAACATAACAATAAACATTGTAAAAACTTTCAAATAATGGGTATTGTTGTGAAAACATAATGTTTATCTAAATTCAATTGTAAATATTGAAATGATAATAATAAACTGAATTAATCTGTAGTAATAATATGTATAAAAGAACAATGAAATTTCAATGCAGTTAATAATCCTCATTGAAGATTGTTAATTCAAACGGCTAAGCGGCCATTTTATTTTGTTTTTTTTATTCTTTTTAAGAGGTTTGATATTGCTACTTAAATCAGTCTATCTTTGGTTAACCAATCAGAACGAGCTTCGTGGACAATAATTTTTGAGTGATAATTAAAAATCAATTTTTCGTTTTTTTTGTCGAATCAACTTTGTTTTCTCCGAGTGCGAATTCGCTTCTAAGATTCGATCACATTTCTGTTTTACAATTAGAACACTAATTTGATTTTCAATACATTTATTCCTATCACAACTGAAATTGTCTCCAGGACAATTCTCCATAAAACTTTTCTAGTTTAGACATCACGCTTGATTGATAAATTTTTATTCTATTTCTAAACCTCTAAATATTCAAACAAATTAACTTACAAATAAATTTAAATTATTTTAAAAATATTTTAATTTGATTTTAAATACATTATTTATGATTAAAATATTATAGATTAAAATATATTAATTTAATTTTAAAGTTGTTATTTTATTTTATTTTATTTTATTTTATCTTGTCAAAATTTTTTTCTGCTATTTGGGTGGAATACACAATCCTAAAACAACAT
This sequence comes from Girardia tigrina, assembly GCA_001938485.1. Taxonomy (NCBI): domain Eukaryota; kingdom Metazoa; phylum Platyhelminthes; order Tricladida; family Dugesiidae; genus Girardia; species Girardia tigrina. The sequence continues at coordinate 23,726 of MQRK01224352.1, read as the reverse complement.
CGTAAAATAACATCATTCAAAAATATTTCTAAGATTCTACTTTCGCCATTCTAAATTCCTGATTAAAATTCTACCCTATAACTTCAACTCATAACTTTTTTCATGTCTTCAGTTCTTTATTGTTGCAGGACCAATATATCGATCTTCTTCTTTTGTTATGTTTTTTATGCAGTATCATCACTTTATCCACAACTTGAAAAGTTTGATTTGTCTCTACTATATTTTTTTCTCTTTTATTTCCTGTCCTTTTTTCCTCACTGGTGATTTTCCAATAATATATTAACTTCCTGCAAAATATTATTTCAGGTGGTGAGACACCTATGGTAACTTGAATTGTGAAATTCAACATAAAAGGTTGATTTGAATTATTCCTTCCTAAAATATAAATGATTATCAGTCTGAACATTATAAAATAAGACCGGTTAAAAATTCCCGTTCAACGACTCAACTTGGTCTCTGCTACCACCGGAGACCTGGTTACTGAATTGAGTTATACTAATGAATATAAATTCAAAGTTAGTATAAATTCAACAAAATTTTATTAAAAGAAAATTTAAGGTAATTTTTTATCAATAAAATCTTTCGGTCTTACAATATATTTATATTATTATTAATATTATATATATAATATATATGTATACATATATATATATATATACATATATATATACATATATATATATATATATATATATATATATATATATAAACTTAAATTTTATACTTTAAATTAAAAGTTCATTTCATTTAATGTAATTTGATAATTAAAAAAAATTAAACAAAAACTCCTTTATTTAGTTTTATTTGTTTTATTATTGAAACAATTATTTATACAAATTAATTCAATATGGATAATGGAAAAAATATAATGCAAATATTTACAATTAATTTTGTTTCTAAATAAAAATGTCTTTTAAGTTTTAGTTTAAAAGTAATGGAATAAAAAATGTTTGGTTTTTTTTAAAAAAACATTAAAATAAACAAAAAACATAAATGATGGAAGTATTTTAAATAAGTTTATTTTTATTTTAATTACATTTTTTTCATGTAAATTAGATGAAATTGAGTTTAATTCATAAATATTAAAACAAAAAAAACTGTCGATCAAATGAAGATAAAAATAATATGTAAACAAAATAAAAATATTATTTAAATTATATTTTCAGAAAATATAACAATGAAAAATTTTATTTCTTGTTAATATTATTTCTTATTTTTTTCAAATAATAAATTATGATTATTTTAAATACATTATCCTTTACATATTATCTTTAAATGATTGAGCATACTTTTTACAAAAAATAATAATTAAAAATTAAAAAATTTAAATAAAAAATATTTCAATTATTTAGATGAAATGTTTCAAAACTGTGACCTACAGACGCTCAAGGGTCAACAAAAGATCCTAAGTGAATGTCTTAGATTTTTTTTTCATTTTTACCTAAACAAGATTCTTTTTACTTATTATTTTTACTTTTACATGTTTGTTTTTTGTACCTCATCTAACAAGTAATTTTAGTGCAACTGAATTTTAACTGAAATTTTAATTTTTTGTATATTTTAAAAATCAAATTATTCACGAATGTTTTGATCTGATTTTATCACGCAGCAAGACGACTTATACAATGTCACGGGTCTACTAAGATATAAAAGATAAAATGATGTTCACAGGTAATAAAATTATTGAATGACAAAATAAAAAATAATTTATGTCCAAAAAATTTATAATAAAGTCTGAAATTTGCAATGTAATAAAATCTTTACACAAATTAAATTAGAAAATTATTGAAAGAGTTCAAATGATTTGGATTTTGAATGCGTCTTCAGGTCTATTTATTCTTCTCATACTATCGATATTAGAAGTTTGTCTAAATTCACTGAATCTTTTTCATAAGAAGAGCAGAAGATTTAATTGAAGTAATCACACACTTGTTTCTTTGCAATTTCTAATCGTAAAATATACATAGGGAAACACAATTATTTATTTATTTGACGATATATTATATAGTTTAATTACGATTCCTCAGTCATATTTCTAAGAAATCAAAACTTTTGTTTTGGAGCTTTTTTTAAAATCATCATTATTGTTTAGAGTTAAGATTTCCTTGTACCATTTTACCTATATTATTTATTACTAAAAATAAATTAATTGTATTTTGTAATGCACTTTACCATTTTACCGAATGTAACATAAATATGTATTTTCGAGTAATGTCGTCTACCAGCACAACCGAAAACATTCAACTTAACTCTACAATCATTCTCTATACATCACAAGTTAACCCTTCATTAACCCTATATTGGTAGAATATATTTTTTTAATTTATTAAAAGTATGATAAACTAAGTTACTTGTTAAATAAGAATCGCTATCATAAATTTTCTTGAAACATTAATTAAGTCTTTAATGCCAGAATATTATTTTGTAAAAGAACTTTATAAATTTTTAGTGTCACGGTGCTTTTAAAATAAAAAAGATCATCACAACTAGCTTTAGGGAGTGAATTGGTTACTTTGATGCTGGAGCTGAAAATAACCAAAGTAAACAATAGAACCAAAATTAACTTTCCCTTCCAATTAAATTTGATAGAACTGTTTTAATTAATTGTTTTTTAATTGAAAAATATAATAGAAGTACTTTTGTGGTTAATAGTTATATATATATATATATATATATATAT
>MQRK01224352.1:3410-19918 GCA_001938485.1 Girardia tigrina | reverse complement strand
ATATATATATATATATAAATCAATTGTAATAAACGGAGCATCCTTATAACTCAACTTATGGTGCAATAAAATAATAATTAAGAAGGTTATCTGATCAATCAGACATATTCAAAATACAATTAAAAAAATTAGTCGAATATCGCAACTAATTAAATACGAAAACAAATTCAAGTAAATAAATCCTTTAAAAATGCAATGTCACACTTAATTTGTCTCTATTTACAAAATAATTTGATAATTCAAGAAATTCAATTCATTGTGAATTAAAAAAATAATTTGATTGCAAAAATAAAATTTTATATAATAGTTTATAAATTATAAAATAAAATATTAAATTATATTATTAAAAAAATAAAAACAATTAAAATCTCTTCTTTTTAATTTTGGAATGATGATCCTAGGGTAAGTACCTCAGGGATGATTACTTTTGGATTATTATACTTTCCATTTATATCATATTTTGGTTGTCCCTAAAACTGCTATAAAGTACGGGTGGTTCATTTGTGGAGGTAAATATTATTTACGACTATTCCTCCTTATGCTTAAATAACTAGTTAAAATGTAAAGTTGTAAGTAAAAAATATTTATTCTATATGATTAATTTTAAAAATGTTTAAATATTGAAAATTTTCTGTCTGGACAGAACCTCTCTAAAGGATTTTATTAAAAACAATCGCAAAATCATAAAATTGTAATAGATAATTTCAAGACGAATATATTTATTTATTTTGGATATAAAATAAAATGCTTTAAAACCAAATAAATAGTTTAATGTTTGCTTTTTTATATAGTTAAAACAATAAAATCCCAAATCTATAATCATTAAACAACGTTTTATACAATCGAGCTATTTGTTAATCTGATTATAACAACTGAAATATTTTTTTATTATAACAACACAGTTTAAGGTTGAGCTAATAATTACATTTATATATTTTTTATGTTTAATAATGAATTTGAGGATTAGCTAAACAAACATAAAATAGTTAATTAAAACAAGATCTACAAGGCAGATTGCAAATTAAATATTTTCTCAAAAATAAATGTTTTAATTTATAATTATTAAAAAAAATAATATTTAAAACTTTCTGTAATTATTAACTATATAATATATATATACTTTTTATGATGAGTCACTTGATTTTCACTTCGCTTATTGAGATTTAAATAATTTAATTAAATAATTAATCTTGTAAGGATTTAAATTTAAATTTCAATTAAATTAAATAACAATTTCTATGATTTAAAATTAAATATTTTAAGTAAATTTGCAATAATTTTAAATCAAACTTTCATTTTAATTGAATATTATTTATATTTAAAATTTTATATTGTTTCGAAGTTTTGAAAAAAATGAAGTTCATCTCAATTTAATTTTTTTGTTAAAAATTATATAATTTTTAATTAAAATATAATAATTACGCTTTAAATATGATCGAAAAAATATTTTTTATTGTAAAATTATTATTTTTTTATTATTGATTATCTTAATTACTACTCCTTTAAATGACATAAATAATGATGTCACTAAAATATCACTAAAATTACGAAATATATATTAATTCTTATGAATATAATTATAACGGGTAATATTAAAATTGTATACTTCAGTTATTTCTTATTATATATTTCTAAATATAAAATTTTATTGATGATTACTTATTTAAGTTAATAATTTTACAAAAAAATATTATTAATAATTTATAATTGTGTAAATATGTTAAATTATGTTTTGTGCTGATTTGACTCATTATTATTCACTCCACAAAAAATTAAAACGCTGCCAAAAATAAACAATTTAAGGCTTCTAATTTACCTTTATTTTTATCTATTAAAATATGACTCTGTATGATTTAAATAATATTTTTTTTCTTATCTTTTTCAATGAGATCCCAATATACCAGCCACATTTATATGGTATTTCTGTCACACGTCTTTGATTCCTGAGACAATAAAAGAAGATAATTTATGAAAATAATTAAAATTAAAAAAAATATTTAATATCATAATAAATTATTCTTTTAAAAGAAAATCAATTTTTTTAAAAAATTAACATTTTTTATTTTAAAATATTCAAAAACATATTTTAATTAATTTCCAAAAACAAACAGTTTTTTCTAATTAATTAACGAAAATAATTCATCAAACCTCGAAAAGTAACATTTGTTTTTATTTTCCAATAGTTATAAATTAATTATTTATTTTAATAAATGTTTAAACTTTCTTTTTTTTTCCTCAGACTTCAGATTACTTAAGGAAATGAGTCTGCTTCAAGCAACACAGATTTTAACTTATTTCCTAACTTAGAAAATGCATTAAAAAATAAAATCAAATAAATAATTTTATGAATAAAAATAAATAAAGAAAAAAAATTTTTATTTTAATTAAAAATTTTCTGAAATTATTTCAAATAATTTTAATTAAAAAAATATTTTTTCTAAAAATAAAAGAAAAAAATGCATTTTACTTTTTTCAATAGAAATAATGTATAGAAATCATTTATATTTTTTTTATTAACACGTAATAATATTTTTTTCTTAATTTTTCTTGCAATATAAAAACATCAAAAATGGTTGATTAAAAATCATAATATTGAATTTTTTTGTCTTTGAAAATATTTCCAGACAAAAAGAAAATAATATGTGTTTGAAGTTATTAAGCAAAAGGAAAAGAAATTATTACATTTCCCAGTGAAGACAAACTGATTATCATTATAGATCAAATGAAAAATTAAAATAAATAATAAACCAAGCTTCGATTTTTGCTAAGACAATTCTTTTATGAGACTTTCGTTTTGATAATAATTCATTTATTCGGCGATTTAATGATATAAAAATTGATGACGGAATTATTAGAGGACATTATCAAATATCAATCTTAATGAATACGAATTAGATTGGATGATGAGACTTTCGGGATGATTTATGACCGTGACAATCTGGATGGAACGGACGCGAGCTGGATTGAGGGGGATAATTTCGCTATCAATGCTATGCTGCCCATGTGATGATATCGGGATAAATTAATATATTTCCATTGCGTCAGAATCTTAGAATCATTTTCATATTAAAATTTTATACATATATGATTTTTATATTTTTATAATATTTATAAAACGCATTATTATTTTAAAAATTATTCGGAAATTTTTCATTTGATCATTTTTTCTTTTTTCAAATCTCTTTTTTATTTCTAGAGGATTAATTTATTTTTATTAAGAAAAAAATATTAAATAAATATAATATTATTACATCTTAGATAATTTCTCTATTTCTTTTATAATATATAGTATTTATGTTTAATTTTATAATAATTAAATGCAATAGTTAATAAAACACTATTTATTATCATAAAAATATTAATTATTTAAACAATTTAAATATATTTTTTTAACTAATTTGTAACGCTTATTTCAAATTTCCTGGTGGAATTAAATTAAATTTGAGCTTTGATTTTTGGTTTTGTTCTGGTCACAAAAATACTTAATTAAATGAAGATCTGCAGTTTTTTATAAATATTATCATTGTATGTTTAACCATTTCCCTCCTTTGAACGAGTATCTCTCGCGCTCTTCGTACTTATTGCATATCACTAATCCAAACGCTGCTCGACTTGTTGGCATACTATTCATAAAGACAAAAACTTGCACTTGTCTTTTTTGACCTTGAGTTGATTTGTTTTTAAAACATTAATAAATATTATTTAAATGACTTTGTTTTAAAACTTATTGCAATTTTTGTAGAAATTATCCGAGCATTAAGTTGTTAAATTATGAATTTTATTTGTTTCCATAAACCACCATATTAATGAACCAGTTGATGAAGCCTTACTTATGAATAATTTAAAAAATCTTAAATCAATATTTGCTGATTACAATTTTTAAATTTTCTGAATAAAATATTTTTGATTATTATTAAGATATTTTAAAGATTAATAATAATAATAAAAATAATGATGATATAATAATACTACTAAAAATAATAATTGTCTTTCGCATTCCCCATGTTTTCCTCAATAACAATCCTCCCAATCGAGCATGTATAACGAGACTGTTTGTGAATGGTGATTTTAAAATCACCTAATATTTTGCTCCCACCAAGGTCGTGCTGCTTGGTTAGCCAATCAGAGCGAGTCATTCTCTAAACGAGGCTGACAAGCGATGAAAAATCAAAAACGATTAAATTTTGCTCGTAATGAGTTATTAACAAGTCAATTATAATACAAAGATCGGGTTTTTAATTGACTGAAATTAAATTTTTTTATGATTAATAATTCTTAAATTATAATTAAACATATTACTTGGGCTGTCCCTTCAGACTGTCATAAATACTGTGTTAAAATTTCAAAGCATACAATTGAAACGTACCAAAAAAATAATATTATTAACCAACAAAAAAAATTAGTTGCAGCGAATTTAAAAATTTATTTAAAAAAATATTTTAAAAATTTCCTAAGCAACAACATATTCACCATTGTTGTCAATAACCAACTGAAAATAGTTAAAAAGTTTATCTAGTTGATTCTTTAAGGTTTCTGTTGATAAAGAATTAAAAAAGAATTTAAAAGCTTCTTCAATTTTTTCATGTGATTTGAAAACATGATTTTTAAAACTTTTCTTCATTTTTGAAAACAAGAATCTATCACACAGATTAAAATCTGGACTATGGGGCGATTGATAAATTTTTTCAATTTTTCTTCTTTCAAAAAAAGAGTTTTTTCTTTGCTAGAATGAGGTCTTGCATGCCACCACTTAAGTTTCTTTAGCTTGATGCTGTTAGATCTAAGTTTCCGCCATTTTTCACCGGTGTCATGAACAAAGTTCACATACGCCTCGGAATCAATCTTGGTACTATATGGCAGTGCTTTTACATTAAAACGTTTTGTTGCAGGTAAAGGTTACGAAAACAAGAGATTTTTTATCAGTCATTGGCGATGGCTTTATCACTTTGGGTGGAACAGCATTAGAAGGAATCCAAACTTTGTGATCTTCTTTCCTCTACCTTGGAAAAAGACTCATGTCTCATCCTCGATCGCTATGTTGGAATATGCTTCATCACCCAAATATGAAATTGCATGGCGTATATGCTTTGCAGTGTTAATGCGTTGTTGTTTATTAGCAGCAGAAAGTTCGTGAGGGACCAAACAGAGCAAACTTTTTTGTAATGAAGTTTTTCACGCAAAATTTTGTGCACTGTATTTTTGCCTAAAGAAAGTTCATTTTCAATATAACGCAAAGACGCGTTTGGAGCTTCATCAATCACTTCTTTGACTGCTTTAATCTTTTCGTCATCTATTAATGACGGCCTACCACTTCTTGATGAATCGTCGAAGGACGTCCGCTTTTCTTTTTTAAAATCAGTCAACCATTGTTGAATAGTTTTCAGTGCTGGGTGATTTGAGTCTTCCCATGAAGAATTCCCAAGTTGCTGAAGAATTTCTGAAGCAGAGAATCCTCTTTTACTTTGAGTTAGAACAAAAAAACGTTGTCAATATTTATTTGGTTCCATTGTTAAAAACCGTTTGCTTTGAATTCGCTGCACTTTTAAAATTTCAATACTTTAATAAAACAAAATTTTACTTTTTTAATTTTATGCTTTGAAATTTTAACACACTATTTATGACAGTCTGAATAATATTCAGTCCAAATTTGGTTAAATTTGGTAAAATATTAGTGTGTTTTTAAAGGCCACCTGAAGACTTTTGGGACAACCTAAATATTTATTTGTTAATTATATTTATTATAAACATATATCGATACATACAGAAATATGGTATATATTCAAGGATATTCAAACATATTCAAGGAAAACATCAATAAACCAGATCGAATTTGTCATTTATAAGATTTAAGATAGATTGTCTTTTGAGCAAAGGTAAGAGAAATTTCGAAATATACATAATAATAAGAAATATGTAAATAAAATTAAATTCGAAGAATAATTTTTCCATAATATCAGATTTATATTCAACATTTTCAAATTAATAATAGTATAAATTATAAGAATATATATTTTTTAAGGCCTCAGCGCAAAGTTATTTTCTCAAATACAAACAAGAAAATCAGTCAGATTGGAAATTTTACAAAAATTACACCGGCTCAAGAGTAAGAAATATTTTATGATTATTTTTTCTATTATTAGAAATTCATATATATTCTCAAAATCATATATTTTTTCTATTGATAAATTCAAAATATTATCCAGATTTATTTTCATTTTCCTTCAACATGACAATTACAGTACATTACACTTTACAATTACTTTCATCGATAATATGTAAATGAAATATCAAAAATATTTTCTTTCATGTAAAATATTTATCATTATGTGTTTATGATTTTGAAGATATAAAAGAAAAAACTTAATGTTCAAAATAAGAAATATTAAAACAATATATTAAATTAAAATTAAAATTCGAAAGCCGATTGAAAATATTTATTTATTTCGACGGTTTAACCGTCATCGTCAGCACAAATAATTTTTAAAACGAAATTTACTTATATAGTGCAGTTAATGATTATACAATCAATACGTAATCCATACATCATTTAAAAACTCAACAAAGTTATAGAGAGTGTAGTTTGAACGTTAATTTTAGGATTCAAAGATCTTATATATATAAGATCTTCACATATAAGCTTCACATGCCACTCTCTCCCAATAATTTTTAAATTGAGTGCACAGAATTTTAAAGTGTTATAAAGTCATATCTCCTTTACAATGTCTTCTTTGCCCTGCAATGTTAATTCCACCTTCATTGCGACTGTGTTCCTGGATTCTCTTACAGAGAGGACGTGAAGTCTCTCCAATGTATGTGGCGTTACACCCATTACATGTATATTGGTAAATGAGATTCAAACACAATCCCAATGGCGTTGGAGATTTATTGCCAAACATGCTTTCAATTTTCTGGGTCCGGGATATTACTTTTAAACTTACTGCATTATCTAACGCTTTTAAAATAGAATTTTTAAATATTTTAAACCCCTCTGAATATGGCACAGTTAACACATAAACAATTCCCAAACTTTTATCATTAGTGTTGCAAGATTGCTCTTGATCTTGAACATCTAAAATTTTAGTTTTACTTTTTTTGTCAATTAATTTATAAATAGTTTCCTTTGTTAATTTCTCCACTATCGATTTTGAATATCCTTTATAATATAATTTAAATTTTAAAACGCCAAAGAATTTCCGCAAATTAGTTTTTAAATGATGCATTGATTACGTATTGATTGCATAATCACTAACTGCACTATACAAGTAAATTTCGTTTGAAAAATCATTTGTTCTAACGATGACGGTTAAACCGTCGAAATTAATAAATATTTTCAATTGACTTTCGAATTTTGATTTTAATAATCTGCTATTTTTCTCAATTTATTCTAAATTAAAATTATTAATTAATACTGTGAGGGAAAATTCTGAATGTTGTAAGTTTGTTGTTTGTATGCTTTTCAGATTGGTGACTCTCCTACTCAGATTGGATTTATATGTTATCAATTAATTATTTAAATCTAATGAAATTCATTTTTAAATACTAATTACTTAAAAGTTTTATAATTATAAATTTTATTAATATTTTTAGTAAAGGATTTTAACTTATTGAATTTTATATATTTTAAAAAACTAATGTTTATTTTAAAAATTACTTAATGCAATTTTATCCAATAAAATTTTGAGAAATTAAAAGTTAATATTAATCTTGTCACATTAATTAATTTTAAGATTTGAATTTAGATACAAAAAGCATATTAATCAAGAATGACGATTCCAGCAGAAATTGCTAGTGAAAATGTTTGTGTTGTTAATAAATACAATAAACTTGAAAATATCACAGAGTCTTCGAAATTGAAACATATTATTACTTGCCAGGAAAAAATATTCATTTCCACATCGAAAACTGAGAAAGTAAAATACAAATAAATAGTCCACTTCATAGTTTCTACATAAAGAATTAATAACAGCTGATTCTTCTCCAAATTCCATTCATAACCGACTTACTTTGATTTTTACCAATTATCTTTCCAACTTTTCATTATACCTACTGATTAAGGGTTTCAAATTTTTCTTTTGCAATAATGAATCATGGTTTTAATATTCTTTGAGGAAGCTTGAGGGACTACATGTACACAAACAAACAAATATATCACAAAATTAAGGTTATATTTGACAAATCATTAAAGTAAAAATGAGCAAAGAAAAGATAAAAGAAAGAAAACATCAAAGAGCACAAACAAATAGTCATCATACCATTTTTGAATGATTTACCGGATTTAAGAAGAGTATTCTTAAGTGGAGCGGAAATTGATTCGATTTGACCGAATATTTTGCCCTTACATAAATTATTAAATTAAGTAAATTAAATAACTAAAATCAATAAAATTAACAAATAAATTAAAATACATATAATCAAATAACGTAATTAAAGAAAATAAATAAATAAACAAAATTAATTGGATTAATTAAATAATTGGTTTGTTTTGACCTCTGTCACATTAAATGGATTTTTGTAAATTAATTTTTCTCGGAACATTTAGGACTATTCATATTTATCGATTGATCTGCACTTAGATGTTTCGGTTATTTATCGATTAAATGGTAATTTTATTTCGTAATACATTCGCAAATAATTCGATTAATCGATTTTTTCGAAATATTACAAATGAAAATGTAAGAAATGTTCGACATGTATGTGTGCAAAACTTTGAGTTTTCTGAGATATTTGAATTGGTCAATCGAGTGATTAGCTTAGTTGTGTGTGTATTTGTTTGAATTTGAATGTGTGCGTGTAAAGAAATGTTAAATGCATGTGTGTGTGTGAATGTGACATGTTAAATTGTGATTGGTGTGTGTTTGGGAGAGAAAATATTGATTTTCTCTTTATCACAATTCAATTGTTAAAAAGAAATGTTATTTCAATTAAAAAATAAAGTTTATTATCAAATTAAAAGAAAACATTCTTCGAGTCTAACCATTTAAATAAATATTCTTTGAAGAAATCGAATTCCAGTTTTGTCACAAAAAAGGATATCAATATTAAAAATCTAAACCTTTACTGAGTGTTAATGAAATTGAACAATGCAAAGTAATCTTGAAAACGAATATGTTATTTTGAAATCATCTATTAATATTAAATGTACAAAATCATTTCCTTAGAAATGTTTAACAATATCATTAAAAAAAACATCGAACTTCTGGATGTGTCATTAGAATCAGTAAAAGTCGAGGCACCGTCTCCGCAACTGTAAGAATATCTATAATGTCAACGTGGTTTCAATGACATCTAAAGTTCAAAACTTCATCTCAAAAAAATCGAAAAAAATTGAATTTCCAGGGTAATGTAGTTTATAAATTTATTTATAAATGGAGAGTCAAATCTTCATTTCAAAATCAGGATTAGTGATCATATATAAAGAAACAGTTTTATTAAAATACTTTCAAAAATCTGTCATCATTTTATTCAACCGTATTATAACGTTTTGAAAGTTTCTTGATACTTTCTTAAGAGACGTCACTGTTTTTTACAAATAATCCGGTTAGTAGTGACAAACTGTTTTGCTATTGAAATCATTCTGTAAAAACATTAAAAGACAAGATCTATAAATGTTACGATATTCGCATTGATACTTTTATTTTTCGCAGCGTCCGTTGAGGGACATGAGATCTATTTTTAAAATGATGCATGTGAGGGATACTTTGGAATGTTGTAAGTTTGTTGTTTGTATGCTGTTTAGATTTGTGACTCTCCTACTCAGATAGATGATTAATATTTTAATTCTTATTATCTGAAAATATGTAATGTTTAAATGTATTTCTAATTTAAAATAATTGTAAAATTTTAAATAAGTTGATTAATTTTATTTACAATTTTTAAAAAATAAATTGAATTAATATTTTTTAAATAATTAATATTTCATTTAAATTTTAACTAATAAAATTTGGAATAAGTATTTCAACAATTTATTAAATCTCTATTTACTCAGATAATAAGATCATAGTTAATTATCAATTAGAAAGATGAGATTGTATGAAAGCTTTGCCAAAGATTGTCCTGATGGCAATCAAACTTATAATACTAATAAAAATATTAAAAGTCCATTTGGTGCTCTTAAGACACGTAATAAATATATATTTGAACCAAGTGTTAAAAATTATGAATGAATTACTAAGATTGAACATATTATAAATAACACTCTTTAAGCAGAGGAAATCACATAATAAATTTTTTTATTGTTAATTTTGCCTATCTTCTAAATTTAATTTAATTATAAAGTTTCAACAAAAGCAAAAGATTCGAAGATTGAGATTAAAAATTCTTTAAAATAAATATTTGTTGTTTCGTATATATATATATATAAATAATATTTATCGTTTTTATTATAAAAAACTAACTTAGAAAATAAATTAAAGGAAATATGATTTGCTTTTACTAAATTAATTTTAATTTAACTATTTTAGGAATTAATCTGTCGTAAGGATCCTTTAAATGAAAACTTTATATCATTAGAGCCGCCATTAATCGCCCGCTGGTTGAGACTCTATCCCTATCAATCGACAAATGAAAAAATCTGCCTCAAACTGCAATTGTACGGATGCCTAAATACAAGTAATTCCATTTAATTAAAATAATTATCATAATTGCAATTATAGTAACTATTTACATTATAATTACTAGTATAAACTGTTTTCAGTTAATAGTTATAGTTATCATTTAAAGCATATATTTATTATTTTTGATTGAGCTATTATGTATTCATTGAATCTTAATACTTATACGAATTGGTTCAAAGGTACGTATGAACATTTTCTTTTAAACTTTAAACCAAATACATATAAAATTGTATATGTCTAAAGTCTACTGAGAATTGATTATGTCCTCAAGTGTTAGAATCTAGTTTTACAAAAAAGTAATAGAAATAATTGTAATGCATAATTTCACTTCTTTATTTAAAGTAAAGTACATGTTAGATTGATTAGGCATGAACACATAAAATATACAAATTAAAATCCAGTTAAGATCATAATAACAGAATAACTATTTTATTATATCAAACTATTAAGGCCATAAGAGTTAGCAAGCATTATTCTTTGTCGAAAATTTGCAAATAATGTCCTAAAATATAAATTGTTAAACTGCTTTGCTTTAGTTTGATTCTGCGAATCAACTGGTCTTCAGAATCGGCAGTCCAACCCTTTTCAAACACCTTCTCCTTTAAATGAGCCCTAAACTTTTCAATTGGGCGTATTTGGGGAGCACAAGGTGGATTCGAATCTTTTTTGACAAATGGAATTTTGTTGTCCTCTAAGCACTTCAGACTTACTTTGGCGTGGTGACAAGCAGCAAGATCTGGCCAGAAGATGAAGTGACCAGCTGGGTATTTATCATTCAGATAAGGAAGCAAACGCTTCGTTAAGCACTCGGAGATATAAATATCCGAATTAGAAGTTACAGATTTCCATTTCCTGATGTACAGGTTTGAAATGCCTTGTCTGGAAACAGTTGCCCAAACCAAAACTTTTACTGTGAATTTCTTTTGAAATTTAAGGCGAATATTATCAGTTACATGACCGAACTTCTTTTGGTCCACATAATAACCCGATGTCATTGCTCCGGTGAGTGTAAAATACGACTCATCATCAAGTACAAAGTCGGTTTTGGTCTTTTCCACAACAATTTTAGCGAGATTGTGTAACCTGGCTTTCTGGCGAATAATCTGTGTCGGAGTAACCTTTGGGATTTCTTTACTCTTTCGAAACACTATGTTATTAGTCTTGAGCATCTTATGCACGTAAGACTTTGAAACATTCATTTATCTACCTAACTTTCTCCCACTTTGTCCAACAGTCAAAGTTGCACGCTGCAGAAGTCTCTTCCCGTTGTCTGACGTCATTTTAACAGGTTTCCTTCCACTTCCTACTTTTCTTTCAATGCTGCCGGTCTTCTTATAGCGTTGTATTATTACATATATACCTATTCTGGAAAAATGAATGCCAGTAAACTTTGTCACAGTCTCACTTTTACTGTGCGTTTTGAAAAAATTGATTATATTTTCATGTCGTTTTGAAATCATTATAATTGTCTCTAAAATAAAACATATTAAACCAAAAATTTTAAATACCTGCTTTACTATTTCTAACCTATTAAAACAAATATTTAAATTCCAAATTTACGATTTTAAATTATATTACATTAAAAAGTTATGATGGTTTTAAAACTTGTGCACTTTTTTAGTGGACACACCTTATGTTTAATGCATATTTCCTATTATGAATTAAATCAAATTATTATCTGAAGTTACAAATTCTTTGAAAAACTTATCAGTATTTGGATTTTGTAAAAGGTTTAAGTAAATTTTAAATCTATGTTTTGTTTGATTTTCTCTTAGTTGATAATTTGTATTTATTGTTATTTCTTTAAATTCTTTTAAATAAAACAACCCCAAAAATCTCTTGATCTCGGTGTTTTTAAGTCTCCAACGATGCTAGTTCAGAGTCGTGCTTATATTAATTTTACTTGGTACATCAATTAAAGTTTTCATTGAAGTTTTGGGAAGTTTGTAGGATTATGTACCAAAGGAGTAAATGTTGAAAATTAAGTGACCGGACACTGATCTTAATATATTTATTTATTATTTTTCTAATCTTTTTCATTATATTTTGACTAATTTCAGTAACTTTTTTTTAACTATTGCAATATTGACTAAAGTTAAAAGACCGAATCTTTATTTGTTTTCCGGGTTGCTGTCACTATTTCGATATTTTATTACTATATTTATTTTATACAAATTAATATTACAAATTACATTAAAAAATTAGATTACTTTGGAAGAACTTAAAATTTATGCTTTTTAATGACATTCTTTATTAAATTCTTGATCTAAATTTCTCAATTACCCTTTCACTGCTCTACAAGTATATCTTCACAAAGAATGTGTACCTCAAAATCTTTGAACGCGTATAACATTCTCAAACTGCTCAACACAAAACACCCGCAACTTTATGAACTCCAAATCTCAAAAAGCATTGCTGAGTGAAAGAGTTCATAAAATTATATTAAACAGAACTTTTATCGACAATCTTTTCTTTACTCCTTCTCAACGTAGACGTAATTTAAAATTCCTCCTTCGCAGAAATTTTGAGGATACTTCTATGAAATCTTTGCTCCGATTAAATTTTATTTTTTTATTATTATTGAAGTTTGTTAATGTTCCCTTAGGAAATTCATTTGAAAAATTGGGAAAAATATTTATTAAATGTTTATAATTCCCTTGTTATCACATTGTTTCTTTAAAAAAGTACTTCTTTCCTTATTCAGTAAATTGCCGCCTTTTATGAAGGATATTTAAGCCAAACTTGAAATGAAACGCGACACTTGAAATTAAACAATTCCTGTTCGAATATGATGCGAAAATATAATTTAATAAAGAAATTTAATAATTATACAAATGTTGAAAATGCGACCATAACGAATAAACAAATAAAAAAAAACCAAATATAAACTAATAAAAAAATCTTCAAAGAAAATTATAAATTCATAAATTAAATTATTGAATGTTAGAGTGTTTTTTTTGTTATCAAAGACGAATTCCTTTTTGGATTTATATAAATATTTTATTATTTTATAAAAGATTATTTTGTCTTTTTGACAAAAAAACAGTAAAATACTTAAATCTTTTCTGGAATAATTAAATAATGAATATATTTTTAATATCATTTATTTTAATATCTTTTATTATTAATATCCTTTGGTATAAGTACCTGTCTCTTTAGCAATATCCTTTGTCCCAAATGGCCATATGAACATGGCACCATGTTTTCTTCAGATGAGATGTTTTCAGATTCCAGTTTTAACTATTTTAGGTGTATGAATTGGTATTAGTAGTGGGGGAATGCGGGTTTTACCCCACCCCCTTTGGGGTAGCCCGTTATCATGGTAACCGGAACCGTTGCTATGGTAATCGTTGCCGTGGAAACGGGCTACCCCCTCGGGGGGGGGTGGGGGAGAACCCGCATTTTCCTCATACTGGTATTTTTATCTTGAAAGATGGTGTTCATCTCTATAATTAGTTCTTGAACCAAAGAATACACTTTGAAGCCAAAAATTCCTAAAAAGTCTCAGCAGTTAATTCTTTCATGAAAAAAATCATTGACCGATTGGTTTTCTAAGAAATTAAACTCTTGATTATCACAAAACCCCATAATGGTTTACGGTTGAGAGAATGTAGTTTCGATAAAATGCTTTTTTTGACTCACCCGAAACTTACACTCGGGCCAGAGGTAATACCCAGAGGAAAATCCCATTTATCAACTGCTAGAAGGACTCTTTTAGAGATTACAACTCTAAACGCTTTGAAAGATTGTTTTAAGAGCAAAAGTTTTCTAGTTGTAGTTCTTTCTTGGAATCTAGATTTAAGAATGTCCCGATAAACATTTCTTTTAAAAACTTGGTTCTGTACATGTCAGATAGGTCTGCCATTTTAAGCAGATCGTAACCTATTTCAAAATTTTCGTTAAAAACATTTAATATAAATAAACATAAGAAATAACAAAATAATAGACCTAAAAACATGATACCAAAATGTTATGTGTTTCCATATTTTTTCCAACCCCTATATTTATTAATATTATTTTTTTAAATAATATTTTGTTTTTTTTCAAATAAAAATATATTTATTTTAAGTTTTTTTGTCAATTAATTAAATTATATTTATTCTTTTAGGATATCAATTACCAATAAAAATGGTTTCATATTATTTGGTTTACATTTCTCAAATTAATCATTTAAACTAATTTAACATTTAATAAATAAATTCGTTTTCTCTCTTTTGAAATTATAACATGATTCATTTTTTATAAAGACTTTTGTCAATTATAAAAATTATTTTAAATTGAAAATAAAATATTTTTTACTTTTATCTGTTTAAATCAATAAACAGTTTTTTTAATTAATTTAAAATTTAAAAAAAATATATTTTACGTTAAAAAATAAATTTGAACTTAAATATTTTATTATTAGTATTATAAAAAAAAGTAAGCAAATAATATAAAAAATAATTTTTGTTTGAAATTACAAGAAAATAAATTTTTGATGTTTAACAAAAAATAAATATTTCTTTTTATCAAAATTTTCAGAATTAATAAATATTGTAACTGATTTTTTTGAAGAATATGACATAAATAAAATATAATATTATTTGTTTTAATTTGCACTGAAATAATTAATAATTTATGTTTGGTAATTAGATATGAAATTTATAACAAAAAGTAGAGGAAAAAAGGTTTTTTGTGATAATATATGGAAACAAGTCATTGTTACTGACAGAATACAAATAATAAATAATGGACTTTTTTATATTTACTCACTGACTTCATAATATATATAATTATTATAATTATCATTTTAATAAAGAAATTATATTTAAGATGACATTAATATAAAATAATAAAAATTACTATAATTATAAAAGCACTTAAATTTAAACATTTTAACACAATTAAAATAACAATAAAAATCTAAATTTTAAAAATGGCATCATGCTTGGGTTTCTAAATTTATAAAATATTAAATATTAAAAAATGCAAATGTTGGATTTTAATAAATAATAAATCATTATATTTCTCATAACGAATAAATTTTTTTTTTCAAAACTTTTTGAACTTAATAATTTGAAATTAAATTTTTTTAAGTGGGAATTTCACTGAAAAGAGAAAAAATAATTTTTTAACACAGGGTTCCGAAGAACTTATTTTTATATATCTCAAATAAAAGCTTATATTTCAGTGATTTTAAAATTGAATAACATCAAAGATTTTGCAAAAAGTATAAAATTCAGGAGGATAGAAGAGCATTAACAGCCAGGGGAGGTCTATCAAATATACAAGAGAACAGGGATCAATCAGAATATTTAGATAAAAGTGGAAAGAAATAAAATAATTAAATAAATAGTTGATGCAAATAGTATCAAATATCATCTCATCATTTCCGTGTCACTTAGCATAATAACACTGATCAACATCAATTTTCAGTTTGTCCCACCCAGGAGCCCAGACTCCTACGAAGGTTATTAGTACCTCTGCCAATTTTACCGTTGAGTGGCATTTAAGTAATCTAGCGACTGTGAATATTAATTACTTAATTACTTTATAATTTAACTCGGCCCTCTTTTTCGAATTGAAGGAGTACTTGATTTCTAAATAATTATTTTGCATTCAGTAATTAAGTTCCATTTTGACCACAGTTTAATGAAAAGTTTGATTACATGGTGCTATGATTATTATTGTTCATTTATGTGACAATTATTTCTGTGTTTGAAAGATGATTTGTTTCCAAATTTTCTCAGTGACAAAAGTTATAATACATATATTAATTGAAATTATCACGCCAAAAAAATTTTTGGTGCACAAGCTTTTATAATTTGTTAAATGTTTGCGGATCTGTATGTATTTCACCCACTTCCCATATTAAAAGACCTGATTGCAGTGATTTGTATGGATATGAAATATATA
>MQRK01224340.1:6221-20680 GCA_001938485.1 Girardia tigrina | reverse complement strand
TTTATTGAAAATAATTAGTTTGAACTCAGAAAAAATTGATCAAGAGAGATGTCAAATAGTGAATGCGCTTGTAATATTAATAAATGTTGTAAACCTCATATTGATGTTGTTAATAATGCAAAAGCAAAAATAACTCTTGAAAAAATGCATTTTCGAAGTCAATCATGAAAATTGTATAAAATCGTAAATAAATTTTAATCAAAATTCAAAAACGTTCTATGAATCTTGAAAATTAGATGACATTTCTTTCACAATAAGAAATTAATGTTAATCAAAAAATTATTAGTTCAACAAATTAATTAAATTTTTGAACTCATAAAAATTTATGATTTTAAAATGAAATCATCACTGGCTGAAAGGTTGTTTAACCTATCAGAGCGCGCCAATTCAATCAATCAACTCTTTCCATGCAGTGGTACACATACCGTCTTGACACACATCAACAATTTGTGATAATAATAATAATAATTCGGCACAAATACTCGCCAGTCGATTAGACTCGGGAAACGGAAATTATGAAAATTGCGATTGATTAACAATCCAGACAAAGAACTCTTTGGATTTATATTCAAAAAAATTATTTTGATCCTAATTATTATTTTTTACAAATTATTTTTTAATTTCATATCAGGAAAAATAAGTAATTGAGGTGACAAAAGAGATAAAACTAATTAAAGATCTAGAAGCCTTTACAAATTAGAGTTCAAAATTTGGAGGAACTAGAAGATCAGGAGGATGGAATGGATAAAATATATGACATAAATTTGAGAAGAGGAGAAATTACTGGACGATATTATTCTACAGATAAAAGTAGATTTGGAGGTTATCTTGCATACATGATACCAAGAATAGGTGATCAGTGTGATGTATTAGGAAATCATTTTAGATGTATGTTTGATTGTGTGCTTGAATATGTGTGTGATTACTTGTGGGGTTTTATGTTTGAATTTATACAGTAGAGTATTTTTCTGGAAATTATTGGAACTTGGAAGATAACACGTAAGAAACATAGTACACAGTAATAGTACAAAAAAGCAGACGGTGCGAATAAACTATATAATATTGAGTAAAAAGCCTACACACACATATATATCTATATAACTATATAGAAAGTAAGTCAATAAAAAGAATGGAGAAATCGCAAAAGATTTTATTGTATTGATCAATATGGAACTTCAAACTACCAAAAGAGTTTCAATTGACTAAAAAGAAAAATTTCTGATATATTATGCGACGGAAAGTTAAGACAGTGGCAGAAAACGCCAAAGACGTAAAGAATCAGAACTATAAGTTGACAGAGACCAAATGAATATTTTGAATTGGTAGTAGATTATTAATAAAGATAGGAAGTGTAAAAAAGATGATGATATGTTTGTGGTCGGTTATAGTGATGTGTCGAGGTGAAGAAAGAAGTTGTACGTTTGAATGTGATTATGTAAGAATATTGATTATAAATGTAGAATGCTGAGAGCCATATAAACTGATAGGATGTGAGAAATATTTTGGATGATGTACTGGGTGTTATAATTTGTATGTTGCTTTTCTTTTATGAATAGTGTTTCTTCTATCCAGGTAAATTGATATTTTGAGCGGTTTATGACTCAGATTGTTCGAATAATTAAATTTTTATTTTATCAATAGTGGATACAACAGAAAGAAATAAGGTACATTATAAATTATAATTAACATGAAACACTTTTTTAATGTCATATATATTGAATAAAAGTCAAGATAATAATTATTGGAGTCCACACAGATGTGCAATAATGTTTAAAAAATACAATTAAAGCTATTATGAAATATTAATATTGATATACAATAAAATCCATACCAATGACTTCTTTTTAGGCTTTGATGCAACGTGTGAATGATTGGAATTATTTGTACAATGGAAAATTCTTACAAATTCAACAAAATTAATTTTTCCTTCACCACCTATAAAATTATTTTACGTTATTCTTTTATAAAAAAATTTAAAAAACAATTATATATATATAGATCTTCTTTGTCAAACATTTTCAAATAGAGCCTTTGTTACATAATTGATTATATAATCAACATTTTCATATATAAAAATTACAATTAAGTATAATATTTTTTAAAGAAAAGAAAAGCATTTAATTAGATAAAAATAAATTAATAAAATTTGAATTATTTTCATTTTATAAATTTGATATAATTTTATTATTTTGGGTTTTTTATTAAGAAAGGGTCAAATTATTATTTTTAATTAATATTTTTAGAAATTAAATATTTAAAAAAAAGATTTCGAAAAATTGTTCGAATAATCATGTTTAAAAATAAAAATAACAAAACCAATTAGAACGATGACAAAAAATGATAGATATTCCGAGAGTTCTGATGACTCTAAATGTGATAATAATAAAATGGGGTAATAAAAAAAAATCAAATGAAAATTGTCTCAATGTTCTTAATAAGTACAAATATCGAAAATTTCATTAGCGCAAACCATTTCTTTTGGATTTCTTCGTTCTTTCCTATATGTTTACAAAATTATTGATTTTATCTTCAAGCGATGGGTCCCTTTTGTCTTTTGAAAATTGATTATTCGAACAACATTTACATAATAATTTGTTTAATAAATTAAAAAATTATCTTTATTTTGAAAATAAAATGTATTAAAATTTATCATGATTCCACTCTTTTTATTAACTCACTTGCTATGTGGAATTTAAGACCTATTTTGGGGATTTTTTACTCAATCAGTTTTCTCCAAACTTTGAACACTTACTCATTCTCAATGAAAATAAATGAATCTGTGAAAATTTTGATAAAAAACTTTCTATGGTCCAAGAATGAGAAAAATACGGTGATTTCGGAGTTTCTGAAAAATATTAATATAAAAAGATCTACTAATAAATTGTAAGATTATATTAAACACAAAAGTAAAGATAAAAAAGTTAATGTAACAGTAATTTTCCCTTATACCAAAGATAACAAAAATATTCTCTTGGCCAAATAGAGTTCTGTCAGTATAAAGAATGTATATAAAAAAATTATTTTTGATTTACTAGTTTTTAAATTGAAAATATATTAAAAATTATAAAATTATCTTGAAGTAATTTTTAATTTATTAATTTACATTTAAAATTTAACAATTATCGTACCAGTAATTCGTATATCAAAACCAGTCTTCTATCAGGGTGGGAAGGAGAGTCCCAAAACAAAGTAACGAATAACAAGTGTAAAGGCAAAATCTTGATATTTTAAAATTGAATTAATAATATACTTAAAATAAGGATTGAATGTAAAGAAAAGAGGTAAAAAATTCTGATTTGTCCATGTTTTAATTACAAAACATTTCGTCATCCTGCAGTTAGTCATTTTTCTACCATAGTCATGAAAGAGCAACAACTTTGAGACAATGTTTGCAGATTTTGGAGAATGCATTACACGACGAGCCAGCATCTGTCAATGGTCAGTAAACAAAATGGGTGAGTCACTCCCACAAAAAGCCAAGAAGCACAATGCGGGTCACTAAACCATCAGAAATGTTCTTATTGAACGGGGAATTCGATGTTATAAACGAATTAAATCTCCATAGTACACCTCTGAACAAGAGAAGACAGCAAAACATTGTGTAGGAAAATTACTTGACGTTTTGAAAGGAAAAAGGATTCTCCGGGATAACGAGTGTTATTTCAAACTCAAATCTGATCCTTTACCCCGAAACGATCACTTTTACAGATCGGACACCAAAACCACCCCCCCTCTGGTGAAATATCGAGCTGAAAAGAAGTTCAACATTCGGTTGATGATCTGGATCTGTGTTTTAGAAGATTGAAAGGTTAGTGAACCCGTGTTTCTTGAACGCCCCAATAGTATCAATGCCAAATTCTATCAGGACCATTGCATTAACACTACACTGGTTCGTTTTATTGAGAAGGAGCACCGAAAGAGCAATATTATGTTCTGGGCCAGACCTTACATCAGCACATTACGTAAATTCCACACTGCAACTGTTGGAGTCACTTCACATCCCATTCTTTCTCCCCTGAATGTTTGGAGGTTTGGATGACTTGGTCACAAATGGGATGTGAAGTGACTCCAACAGTTGCAGTGTGGAATTTGCGTAATGTGCTGATGTAAGGTCTGGCCCAGAACATAATATTGCTCTTTCGGTGCTCCTTCTCAATTAAGTGAACCAGTGCAGTAGAACATATTTTACGCTCGTTCTATTTGTTTTTTCTTCCCGTTCCAACGACGGAAGTTGGTGGTGCAAACTGCACACGCCAAAAGACCTTTAATTGTTCTTTTTTTGGGATTGACAAAAATGTCTGGATTTTGCCTCTACACCCGTTACAAGATACAGTAAATAAGATACAGTAAATTAGAAAATATTTCTCACAAATAGAATTAATTGAAACATGGTTCTTAATACCAAAGTACTGAATTATTAAAAAAACTTTTATTACAGAATGAAAAAAAACTAAATATCAAAACACATTTTCATTATTTAAACAATTTCTTAAAAACATGAACTAAATACCGTTTTAATAATAAAAAAATATTCGGCTCATCTTCAAAACCAGATAAATATTGAAGATAAAGCGAAATTTGTAAATAAAATTATTTATTTTTAAAAAGCAAAGCAATTAAAAATGAAAAATTTCAGTAATTTTCTTAAATATTTACTGAAAATTGTTCAACGGGACTAGGTGTTTGAGTTCCTATTGAAATAGGTATCTAAAATAAATATTTATGTACACTTTTAAATGAACTTGATCAATTTAATTTCTTTTAATTATAAAATGGGTATTTTTTGTTTCAAATAGTCTTTCTTTAAACATAAATATTATGATTGTTTTGTACCACCATCATGTTGTAAACATAAAATTATATTATATTTTAACTTCATTTAACTGTTCATTTTATTTTATCTTTAAAAGATTTTTATTGACATTTGATATATTTAAGTAAAATAGATTTAAGGGAATTGTATTCTTAATTAACCTTTTAATGTTATTGTAGTTACCTAACCACGATGGCACCAGAATATTATATAATATATAATTATATTATATCTTTATTTATATTATACGCAATTACAATCATGCTTAAATCCAGTGGTTACAAAAGATTTAAAAAAGTAAAATTAAATATACATATATAATAGTTGTCAAAACAGTGTGTTGGTTTGTTTCTTTGTTTGTTTGTCGGACACGCTTTTCAATGTAAAATTGCGGACGAACCAGAGCAGATCCATTTAAGATCGTGGTCAATCTGGATAGCCCGCATCAATACAATTTTGTCGGTGTAGCGCCTTTGTCCATGAAATCGATCGAAAACCGTACAAGTCGTTAAATGGTTCAATTAACACCGATTTCGAATAATGACGATTTCGATGATTCCGACACGGAATTTCGTGAAAATGTTATGAAATTATCAATAAAATACTAATTTATTTGATAAATGATGAATTTTATCACTTAATCACTAATTATTTTGGTAAAAATCGATTTTGTAAAAATTACAAATTTTCGTTATTAAGAAATATTATCAACAATATCAACAAATAAAATGCAAAATTGCGGAGTAACTGGAGTGAATCAATTTAAGATCGTGGTCAATCAGGATATCCAGCTGATTCTGAATGAGTTTTACATTGAATCAAATGACAACCCACTTTAATGAAATTATCGATAAACATTTATCATTCACGGATTTCAGTTTAATCAGGGAAATCTCCGATATCAGTTCTGATGACAAATCGAGTCCGATTAGTTTGATCCAAAAACAGTTTCGATTTAATACTGCCATTAGCAGCAATCAATTTCATAATTCATCTGTGATTTCCGATGCGTCTTTATTGGAATCAGAAAGTCGATTTTATAAAATAACGACCAAATCGAATTACGACTCGAATATTCAAAATAATTACAATGATAATAATTCGACAAGAATTCGGCTGGATGTAAATCCCAAGAATGATTGCAATCCGTCAATTCTTCCATCGAACAATGCCAAAGGAAGAGAAAGAGAAACAGTTCTCATAATGACTATAAAATTTGATTGGATGTGCAATGCGGAACCAGAATCCGTGAATCAGATGATAAAGAAATTTCCCAAATTTATACTAAATTGATTTTTCGCAAAATAATTAGTAAATAAATGATAAAAATCGTCATCTATCATTTAAATCAATATGTTATTAGTATTATCATTAAACTTTTCTCGAAATTCTTTGCAAAAATCATTCAAATAGTTATTATTCGAAATCAGGGTTTGTCTTAACAGTCGGTTGACCAACAAGGTTATCAATTGATTTCATCGGCTTACCGCGTCTTTCGGCGAAGGCGCTGCACTGATAGAACCATCTCAATGCGGGATGTCCAGATTAACCCTGTTAGTAAGTGGATTCATTCCGGTTCCTCTGCAATTTGACATTTCAAAGCGTGACCGACAAACAAACAAAAAAAGTAAATAACACTTTTTTGACAAATATTGTGATCGCATACTTCGAATTATCTTATTATCCTTTTGCTGATACATTTTTTCGACAATTTCATTTTGTGTATATTTGTTTCATTATTATTACAAAATAAAAGTTTGAAATAAGTATTCAGGATTATACTTGGTATCACATTATATAACAAAATATGATAATTACAGCCGTACTTCGACGATCTAGACCTTATTACCACATCAATAATTATTATTTTTATAAATTATAATTATAAATTATAATAAAAAAATATACTAAAATAAGTTTTGATAATAAAATTTCATTAAATGTTATTTACAAACTAAATATAAGATTTTTTCCAAACCATTTGTAATACAAATAAAAAATCAATTTATCGTATTTATTATTGTTCATAAATTGTAATAAATTCTAAAAATAAATTACCCAAATCTCTTTTTCCCAAATCCTTCATCGAATAAATGAAATTTATTTTAATTTTGTTTGTGTACATCATCAAATAAAACTATAAATAAATAACAAAATATTATTCTATTTATAGTTTGAAAAAAAAGTTTAATAGAAAATTTATAGCGACAATTTTATCACTGTTTTTGTTGATGGATTTCGAATAATTATATTTTTAATTCCCAATTTGAAGTAAAAATAAAACCAAATCATTAATTTTTTAGAATAAAAACTTTTAAGTAATTTCAATTTTCAAAAAAATAATAAAAAAATATTGCTAAATATATAAAAATTAAATTAAATCAATCATAATTAAAATATTTCTTTTATTTATTAAAGAAAATACCGAACGCAATGATTTTTTATTTATTTTAGCAAATTAAATTTGATACAAATATGCCTCAAATCCAGACACAAATAAAAAACTTTAAAAAATATAAATAATTATTAAAAAATGAATTATGAAAATTTATCAAAAGTAACATCAAACAGTAATCTATATTAAATCATAGAAATTGTATAAAATTATTTCAAAACTTAAATTCATTTTTGGTGATGCTTGAGATTTTTATGCAATTTTAATATCCTTTCTTAACATTTCTTTCTATTTCTATTTAAGACATACTTTGAGTATTATGTCAGAATAATATACACATCGACTACTATAAATATAAAAACGGCAAATGGAAAAAAATTCTAAACAGTTTCGCAAACATCTGTCGGAAAAATGTAACAAGAACTCTTTTAAGAAGTTTTGAAGAAAATCAAACAATATTATTAAAGGTGAAGGGTCTACAACATAATGGGAGACTGGTGCAGGATCACCAAACAAGATTGGTATTTAATACAAACATCAGTTCTAAATACTCAAAAAATTAAAACTCTAATGTTTTCTGGTCAAAAAACTTTAGAAGGGCATGTTCGACATGATTATTTCCAATGAAGCAGTGTCCGCGAAGGTCATGTTCCAGTGACCGGAAAAAAAGATAAATAGAAGCCACATCAGTTCTATGTGGTGGGTGGTTAACGACATGTCAACCCAGTTCAGTTTTTGGTGTGTCCAGCGTGAAACCTGAGGTTTCGCTTTGTCTTCTTGAAAACAAACAAGAGCCCTATTGATTCCAAAACCATGCAAAGCAACCATAACACGGTCTAATTGGATTAAGTAATTTTTATATGCCTTTTTATATGAAATTTAAATTCTGAACAGCCTTTTTTGTATTATTTCACTTTTTACAAAATTAACCTAAACCAATCTTTCTTTAAATTGTAAATAAATATATTTTTATACATTAAAAATGGTAAGTATAGTCAAAATAAAACTGCATTTATAAAAGGTAAACTATTTATAACTTTACAAAAAATTACATTTATAAATAAATTCATTTTAATGAAATTTCTAGGAATCTCCGATTGACATTCGTCTGTTTATAATTTAATAATTAAATTTAATTTATATTTTGAAAAAACTTTGGGATGCATTAAAGAAATTTAATTTACTAAAAATTATTAATTCGTTTATTAATATGTTTATTAGGAAATGTGTAAATTTATAATTAATTAAATAAAATTTTACAATAATTATAATTATATTTTGGAAAATGTAATTATTACCTTTATCTTATAATTTATATTTAAAAATAACAAAATATTTATTTCTAATTAATATGCATAAAGTAAACAAGGTTCATTTTTGATTTTATGAAAACTTAAAAAAAACATAAAGAAACATAAATTTTAAAATAATTTTGCAATAAATTTATCATTTTTACATAATAATAATAATAATGAAAATTTTATGAAAAATATGACGAATTAAAAATGTTTACCATTGAATATTTTATTTATTTTTGAATAAAAATAATATATTTTTGAAACAGAAGATTAAAACAATTTTACAAACTGTAAATAATATTTATTGACTTTTTATGTGTACATAAACTATATTTTTCGTAATAAAGAAATTTAGTTATGGTTTTATACGTTTCTTCTCCTTTAGAACCTTAACCATTTGGAAATGGATGTATCCAGTTATGTATAAGCCTTAGCCACTGCATTCTATTTGCATCCGCTCTTTTCAAACCTTCTCTGCATTATCCGATTTATTCTTTTGAATTGTCTTCCCATTTTTCTTTAGTGTTTCACCTTCAACTCTTCCTTCAATCTTAACCTTTACTAGTGCTTGCTTACTTTATCTGATGTCCAAACAATTCCAAATTCCTTTTTTGATGGACTATTCATTTCGGTCCTGCACTTTATATTTCTGTCAGTCTCTTCCAAGCAAAGTCGTTTGTTTTTCTTTTCTTTCCACGTGATATTCAAAATTATCCTGTCGCACTTCATTTCAAGCGCTTAAGCTCAGTTATGTTCTGATTAAGTGTACAACTCTCACATCCATGGAGAAGCATTGCCCAGATAGCCTTAGTGATTTTCATTTTGTTCTGGAGGTTGATTTTTATTAGGTTAGAAACTCTTATAAGCCAAATCATTGCGCTTGTCAAAATACCAATCTTATTTTGCATTTCTTGTTTCGTTCCTCCATTTTCAATGATAGTAGAGCCTGAGTATTTAAAAGTCTTAACTTGTTTCAGCTTCTCCCTTTTAACTTCGATTACCAGTGGTGGGAGCGTTGTTGAGTTCATAAAATATTTGAATGTAAAATCTTATCAAATTAATAATTAAACAATTACGTTCCGTAAAATATTGTTATAAATATGTTAAAATAAGATTTTCAGAAATTTAATGTAAAAATAACTTATGTAAAAAATAAAATAAATTTTACGGTAGGTTTATTAAAAGATCTATGTAAAGATTTATTATAAAGTAAAAAAAGTTAATTTCAAATTTGATGAAAATATTTAATTGAAATAAAATCAAAAGTAATATAAAGTTTAATATTTTATTTGCGAAATGAAAATAAACTAAACTATTTTTTGTAACTTTTAAATCTAAGTAAATTAAAAATGTCATTGTAATTTTTTTTGGAAATTGTAATTGGAATCAAAATATAATTGTAAAACAATTAAATCGACTTAAATAAAAATGCGATTTTAATTTTATTTTGGAAAACGTAATTATTAATGGAAATATAATTTTATTTTTATGAAAAACAGGGGTAATTTAAAAGTTGTTAAACTAAACGAAATTGCGATTTTAAATTCTATTTTCAAATATTATTAAATCCAAAGTAATTTTTAAAACTATTATGAAAACGAAATGGAAAATGCTATTGCATAGAATGTGGAAATTTAATTGAGAAACAGGTACATTTAAAGGTGCAATAAAATTGAAATTTAATAAAAGACGATACAAAATCTTTGTGACAAATTTTAATTCACTTTATATTTTTTTTATTAAAAAAAGTATAGAATTTTAATTCGTAAAAAATACAATAACCATATTTATATTTATATCAATTCTTATTTATAATGGTCTGTGTAAAAAGAAAGAAAGTGCAAAAGTTCTCGGAAATATTTTTTAAAAAAAACTTAAATTGTTATAGAAATAAAATTTTGTATTGATGATTTTCTTTCGATCAAGAACCCAATAACCAGTTTGACCTTATTGTAATGGGCTTCTTGAGATCATTATTTTATTTTTTTCTTGGATATTCTTTTAATTATATTAATACTCAAAAATAAAATATTAATTATGAAAATGGATTTTTCGTCTAATACTATTTACGTTCAACGGTTAATCGAAAATAAATTGTAGACATTTCTATTAGAGTTTTCATTTTATAAAATATCCGATATTTTATTTCAAGGCAAATAAAAGTTGAATAAATAAAATTTTCCTTGCCAAGCCATTCCAAAATACTTCAATGCTTCAATACCCATGTGAAAATACAATGAAATAACCCCGTCTTTTTGATCAATAAGAGTCATTCAGTATTGAAAGACAACATTGTTAACAATGGGAAGAAGTTCTATCATAAGAACCTTTTTTATTAAAATCTTCATATTTATTACTGAATGGTAATTGACAATGTCATCTTGATGAAGACAACGACTTTAACTCTATTGAAGGTTAAATGAT
Organism: Girardia tigrina; assembly: GCA_001938485.1. NCBI lineage: Eukaryota > Metazoa > Platyhelminthes > Tricladida > Dugesiidae > Girardia > Girardia tigrina. The sequence goes on along the minus strand of MQRK01224340.1, from coordinate 9,750 downwards.
TGAATGTTTCCTTAACTAAATGTAAAAAATGATTATTTTTTTCGATTTACAAAAAACTATATTATTCAAACCAATTAGATGATCCAATTAATTACACTCCCTCATGATCTCCAAATCAAATCACATAATCGTCCAGATACTGAGGGGTTTCCGTACCCGCATCCGTCGTTCAGCGGAATTTGTAGTAACCTCTTGCGCTTTCAGTCCACTAATTTCGTCTTCACTATCTGAAATGCGATCATCGGAATCCACTAACATCAGTTGTCGATTGTCCACTGCTCTCCTGATGTTGGATATATGTCTCGTGATTCAATCGTTGTCCAGCTCCACCCCAACTGCAGACTTCAACGATGTAATTACATGCGGCCCCGCCCATGGTTCATCGCATTTCCCGCCGACTCTCAAATAAACATTCTCACCAATGCTGAACGGGTTTTTCTCCGTACCGTCATACTCATCATTCGAGATGCATTCCGAGATGAATTTGCATTCAACCTGACGCTCATCTCGAATCATTTGCATTCGAGACTTGGCATGGAACATCAATTCATAGGGCCCCGCATCCCGGTGACCCGTCGTACTGTTGTACCAAAACACACATTTGCTGATCGACTTTTCAGATCTCGTCACCATTGTCTTAATGGTGCGGTGATTTATCTCGCACATACCATTCCTTTGATGCCGATAGGCTGAGGTGAACCCTTGCTCGATTCTCCATTTATCTAGCCACCGTCTCACTGGGGCACTTCCGTAGACATCCGCATTGTCGGAAAAGAAACGTGAGCATGATACTTCTTTTTCCATTAGCCCGTCTATCTCAATGGTAAACTCGAATCTGTCGATCCAACGTTCGACGTTCTCCCCACCATCAAATTTCTTCAAATTACTGATTGCTTTCATTGTCGTGATAGCTTGTAAAATAAGATTATTTTTTCGATTTACGAAAAAACTATATTATTCTAACAAATTAGATGATCCAATTAATTACACTAAAGAATTGTAATATCATAAAATATTTTCCACTTACTTTTATCAGCTTGCCGTAGGGTCTGATTGATATCATTTTCGTCTGGTTTCTCTCCCAAAGAGCGAATCAATTGAGCAATCTCTACTACATCAATGTACCCTGTTAAGTTAGTGTCGTATGCAGTAAACATATTGTAGTAATCTAAAATATTAGAATGATTTTAATAGAAAACAATAACAATGTTTCAATTTTTTGTATTGTAACCTCTTTAATAAACTAACCTAATCATGATATTACTTTTTAAATATTTTTAAAGAATTTATTGTATCTTATTTCATTATTTTTTTAATTATCATTTATTTAGATTATTTATTTCAATCCTAAATTACTCAAAAATAGTGCCAATAATATTTTTGATTTAAATTATTTCACTCTCAATGTGATTCACTCAACTTTATCTTAGATATTCAGTCCAAAACTATCTGTAATTTCACATTTTATACATTACTTATAATGAGTTGGAGGGAAAGTTCTGTCACATTTTAAAGAAAATATTTGCATTCATTTATAAAATTATATGCTTAATAATATTAATTTATTATTAATAATCAATGATATATGTTCCTTAATTTGTTTCAACTTGTTGCCATCTTTCAAGTAACCGGTGAGTACCTGTTTTGAAGAAGTTCTCGTCCATGGCGTTAAATTAGTCTGAAACTCTTTCAAAAGTCTTGAATTTTTCCCCTTAGAAAATTTGATAGAGATCTAGACAGGTAATAATAGGATAGTGCAATATCAGGCAAATTGGGTGAGTGACTAAGGACTTCTCATCGTAACGAATTCAGATTTTGTTGTCTAACCTTTGCAGTATACGGTCGAGCATTATCGGCATGGAACATCATTCCTTCTCTAGACGCTAATGCTGGTCATTTTTCTTTGATAGCTGCATTCAATTTATCCACCTTATACCAGTACACATCAGCGTTGAAAGTTTTTCTCTGTTTCAGCAACTTTTAATACTCTAAACCTTCTCTGTTCCATCAAAAACAAAACAGTACTTTTCGTTGATAGATACTTGGTTTAGGAACTGTTGCTGGTGATGTTCCTGGTTTGCAGTAAGAATTTTTCTCTTTATATTCTCATAAAAAATCCGTTTTTCATATCCAGTAACCAGCTCGTCCAAAAACGACTCCACATTGGGTCTAACCAGATGCGAAGAACCAATTCTTACACTACCAGACAAATTCTTTTCGTTAATTAACACAAACTCAAAATATTTAATGTGATCTCCAACAATTGTATGATAAATGCAAAACTCTGCAATTTCTCGACTTGTTAAATGTTGATTATTTTCCAACATGTACAAAAAATATCTTTATCTACCTTGGATTGTAGTCCAGATCGATCAATTTCTTGGAGGCCCAGATCTCCAAAACGAAATTTGCTAAACCAACTTTGACAAGTCAAACATTTACAATATCTTTTCCGAATACCGCACATAAACTTTTAAACACAAACGATGCGTTTCTTCCTTTTTGGAATTCATATAAAATGCAGTGTCGTAAATGCACTTTATCTACTGACATGTTTTTCACTTAAAATAGTTAAAGAGTGTTAACTAAAGAGTGCTAGCTGATCCCCGTTAGGCCTCTTACGGGGACGGAGTGATTCAGTCTCCGAAATTTCTTGGGCTTCCCTGTTGCAAACGACCAATCATGGATTGAGCATCCCTTTGACTGTATTGGTAGACTTGGTACAGCGGTAAAAGGGACATTGGAACTCTCCCCACACATTTGAATCAGCGATTCTAAAAGATAAATGTGTGTCTTCGGGATAAGTCGTTTGCTCCATCACCGTTGAAATAGTCGGGGTGACTGTTGCTGGCTGAAATTCGGTCGTTTGGATGAATATGGGTTCTTCGTCTCTCCATTGTGCACTTCAACTCCTTTCGAGTATTAAGCCTGAGGCTTTATAGGAGGCCTGGGACGCTGATGGTTTTCAACGGGTACTCCCCCAATGTTGGGATCCATGCCTTTGTTCCGCCTGTCCGAAGATGCAACGACGTCATTAAGACACCCTTCACCGGGATTGATTCATCCCAGATCATTAAGATGCAATCTAACCATCGACAGCGGGGTCACTACTCCCCACAGCCTTCACACCCAGATTGTAAAAGCGTAGCCTAGTGAATGGATTGCTGGCCCATTCCTGAATACGATACATTGCCGGCTGTTCCGCAATGAAAGGCTAGCTTTCGGGCACTTTAGCCTAGAGACGGAATCGAACCCAATCTAGTTTCTCAGGGATACTACGTAGAAGTATGCCCACTGGCCNCACAGTTGATCCCTGTTCTCCTTTGTACGAGTTTTTACACCCGTGGCAATTAAATCTATAAACCAAAACAACAAATAACTTTCAAAATTATTATATTAGTTTTTTTTAAGAAACTTTTTACTTTAATATTATTAAAACAAAAAATAGCCATTTTTTCAAACATTTATTTTTATTTTGCAAGACTAGTTTCGCCATATTGGCATCTTCAGTTGACTAATTGAAATTTCA
>MQRK01224329.1:5657-16372 GCA_001938485.1 Girardia tigrina | reverse complement strand
AGATTTCAAATAATATCTAACACTAATGCATTTAAACTTATATACATATCAAAGTAGATAAACAAAGTATAAAGCTCAAAAACCGCCATTATTTTTCGACCAACCTAATATATTGTTAACAAAACTATTGAAGAGTACGTGGTAAAAGTATCATTAACCGCGAATTCATAGAACTAATTTTAGAAAGCTTTATTCATCGGCAGAAACTTTTGAGCCAAACCTGTATATCTGCTGACCAGTACTGCAATTGGCGATTTGTTCTTGTTGAAAAGGTAGAAAGTGGTTTAATAAAGACCTTGGATGAAGTTGTTTAGTTTGTTTTAAATGATAAACAATTCGAAGCTGTGATGAATCTGTTTAATATCTGTTCTACGTTTCTTGCATCAAGTGCAGAATGTGAGCAGAGTGTTAGTCTTATGAACAAAATCGGGAGATAAACTGGAGGAGTTCCATTTGGATATCTTGATGTGGATTAAGTCGTACCAAAATGATGGACAATAGCGTGTATGATACATGGTTGTCATTAAATGAGACGCCAGAAGTGATGCAAGGAACGATAATTGTGTAACAATGTATACAGGCTGTATGATACAGCCTAGTTAATGTGATTTGAATGTGTAATAAAATTTGATTATTATGAGACTTTTTGATATAAAGTAGTTTATTTTCGTTATATTCCTCTGGAGTTTCCCGTGCAAACACCAGTTTTTTCTTTTTAAGGTGAATAAACATCTTTCAGAAAGGCATTTTTTATTCAAAGGTATCCATATATATATAGCTATAAAAAGGGCTTATCGCACCAATGGTATGCTATAATATCTTTTAATTGTGATAAACCTTTATTTCCGATAAACCTACAACAACTGCAATAATTATTGCTTCTATAACTTATTTTGTTGAATGCTGTTGAATAACTGTGCTCTAATAATTTCTGAATATATATTTCCCGCAGTGGTTACACGATGCTGTTCACACATTTAAGATATCGGCGCACGTGAAAAAAAATTAGAGGGAACATTGATCCTCACCAGTGTAAGAGTATAGATTTAATGGCAAAATTTAACTCTAAACGTATGTTGGACATCTGTTCTTATACCACATGTTCATTTAATTCTGCAATTTTTTTTAGTATTTTCTTTCAGTAAATTCAATAAATTCTTTTAATTAATTTCCAAAAATTCCTTTATTTAAATTTTTAAATATTTTATTATTGTTTTTAGCTGGTATCTGATGACATTTCAATAAATTATTTTAATTTAATTATAGAATTTTTTAAAATTTTTAAATATTATTTTTATTAGAGAAGTTGAGTGTGAAGCTTGAATATTAATTATCAAGCTTCACATTCTACTTCTCTGTTAAACATTTTCCAATAGAGCCTTTATTACATTCTTTTTATTAGTTTAATTATTTGTTTCAGTTTTTAAAATATTTTCTTTGAATGAAAATCAATTTTCTCCTATTAAAATCTATTAGTTATCTCGTCTTTTGAGAACTTACAAAAATAGATATCTTAAAATAACGAAATGTGTTAGAAAATTAATTAAAATATTTTATTAAATATTTTTAAAATTAATAAAAAATAGCAGATTAAAATTTCTATTAAAACTAAAACAAGATACATTTAAACAACCTAAATGAAAATAATGCACTGTGGTGCCGGCAACCGGACCGAGTGGCGACGGCCGGCACCTCTTAGACGTGCCGGGACTTGGTGCCCGGAGAGATCGCTGTGTCGGTTCGACAACGTCCGGTTGCCGATAGGGTCCTGTGATCATCGGTCGATATGTCATGGGAAGAGATAAAAGGCGAAATAAATATAATAGTTTATTAAAAAAACATTTCATCGATTTAAATTTGTGCCACAATTTATTCTTTGCTTACTTTAATTAAACAAAAGTCATTTTTGAAGAATTTTTTATATCGATTATCGAATCACAACAGGAGCATTGTGTCATGGCCATTGGCTGATTGGAGTAAGTGGTTGTTGGACTGGTAGTGAACTGTTCATTAGGACGCAGCTGGGTTGTGGGGTGACCTGTTGTTTTATTGTATTTAATGTGTGTATTCTTTTGTCGTGCTGTGTTCGATGGTTGTGTGCTGTTGATCTGGTGTGCTTGAAGTGTGTGTGTGATGCTGTCATGTCGTGTGGTGCCGTGTAGTTCTGATCGGGGGTTATTAGCTTTCTGCTCTTGTCTGGTTCGTTTCCGAAACTCACGGTGCTGATGTTGGTGTTGTTCCCGACAGCGTTGATGTCTTGAACCGGTTCTGCCTTGTTGCTGCTGATGTCGTAGCCATGGTTGTTGTTGTTATCATTGTCGTCATGGGTATGTTTGTCGACATTGTCATCTCGGTTATTGTTGGTGCTGCAGGCACTGGTGCAGTAGCTTATGTTGTTTTGATTATTGTGATTGTTGTTTTGTTCTGTGTTGTTGTGATTGTCGGTGTGGTTGCTTATGTTGTCCTGATTGTCGTGATTTCTGTAGTTGTTATTGGTGTGGTGTATATTGGGGTCGTGTGCGTGCTGAGTGTTGTTCTTGTATGTGTGGAGATTGTGCTGATTGTTATTGTGTTACTGCGTGTATATGGATCGTAAATATGTGAATACCGTTGTTGTTGTAGGTGTTTAGAGTGTGAACATTTTCATTTTTGTTGTCATTTGTATGTGGTTTGTAGATGTGATGAATGTTGTCTTTGTTTGTCTGTGCGTAAAGTTCGTAGGTGTGGTGAAGGTTGTTGCTGTCATGATGTGTATGTAGATTGTAGTGATTGTCATTGTTCTTGGTATGTATGTTTAGTTTTGGGATGTGATGAATGTTGTCATTGCTCTGTGTGTGTGTGGGGTTGAAGCGGCTGCTTCCACCTGCCTCACTTTTTGCGATTGTGAGGGGTGGTTTTAGTGTTTTTTGCTGATAGTGCAAGCAACCGGTGACACATTCGTTGGCATCTGCTCCAAGTTGCGCATGTCAGATGCACACGTCAGTTATCTGCAGTTTTGATCGGTCGCAGGCAAATGTGCACCCTGGTTGACATCTCTGCCGATTTACCAAAACCGCCAGTGAAAATAACAGAGGATGTTATCCTTTCTGAATGAGAACAAAGGTTCCGCATGTCACCCATTTCTGACTGAAAATCTGCGTTTAGTTGAGAGTCCCGCGCTGTGGACTTGACCAGTACCGTGGTGTGCTCACGGAGGTCCTCATGGTTGAGATTGATGGTCGCTAGACTTGACTGAAGGTTGGCCAACTGTTCGGCCAGTGATGAGAGATCCATGGACTGCGTGCTCTGTGGTTGTGGTCTGTCGTTCTGTTATCCTTGGTGCTTCCCATATTGACGGAACAACAGTGATCCGTATTGTATCCAACAGTGTCTGCGATTCTGTCTGCTATTTTTGCTAATTCTGCCAGCGGTAGTGTGTCGAATGCGGCTAGAATCGCGCGATGCGTTGGTGGAAGTGCCTGTAAAAAATCGTCGTGGGGTGCACTGCTCGGCATCGTCTTCAATTATGGTAGGATTGATGTTACCGAGATCCGTGGGGATTTTTCGCAAGAATTGCAAAGGTTTGAGGTTCCCCATCGTTTTGACTCTGAAGTACTGTCCGAATGCGTCCTCGAACGACGATGTATGGACCTTCAACAAATATTTATGCAGTTTTTCGTATAGCTGTGCGTGTGCCACGATCTCGGGCAGTTTGTTGTGCAGTGAATGTAACTGGTCTACCGGAAGAGCGACTTTGAGGTGATGAAACCGCGTGCCTTGTCCTTTCACCAATTGTAACCGGAAATCCTTCAGCTCCAGCCATGTCCGAGGAGAACCGTCCTCATCGAGAAAGAATGGCGTGGCTGGAAGAGCTAGGGCGTGAATACCGGTGTGTAGTTGTGGTTGCGTTGGATCAGCAGCATTGTGATGGTTGGACCCGCCTAAGAGAGAAAGGCGGCACTCGAGACTCATGCCAGTGCCAATGTCATATTGCCTGAGCGAGAGTCCGTAGCGAAGCGCTTTAAATCCGTTGAATAGTGATACCGTATAGCCACTGCGGTTGTAGATTACTTTGATCAGATCCTTGACGAGGCTGTCGACTGAAATCTGAATTTTTTCAACGATATCCCCCCTACAATCTTTAAAATTATGATGCGTGCTTGTGGATTCTGTGGTTTTTTGGTGTGAAATATGTTATACTCTGGTGTGTAGTTGTAGAATAATGTTCTTGTGTGGTATTCCAAAGATATTTGGATGATCGGCTAATGGCTTTCGCCTCTGCCTTCGCCTCGCCAAGACGAAGAGTTACTTCTTCTTGCAAGAAATAACTAGGGGTTTGTTTGACCACGTGGTGTTAAGTGGTGCCATCTTGTAAGATTTGTTGTATAGAGTAGTGTTGAATGTGTCGGTTGTAGTGTTGTGAACATATTTCGATGTTGCGTTTTGCTACTTTGGTTTGATAGGCTTTGATGTCATCGCCATTCCATCCAATGGCGGTGAGTAGTCGATCATTGCAATCATGCCATCTGCCAAGGCATCCGACTACGAAGGGGAAAATTTCTACGGTCGTTTTGTTTTCCCTGGTAATGAGATCTTGTTTAACGTCTAGATAGTGGTTGGATGCTCTATCATGTGCGTTGGTAAAGGTTGTACTAACATCCAATGGGCTTTTGACTTCGATGATCCATACTGTAGCACCTAGGTCGACGTAGATGTCCATGCGTTTGATGGTGTTGTTTGGGAATTTGTGGACTTTTTCGGTTTCGACGTATCTGTTTCCAAAATATCGGCAGATGGATTTGGCGATTTAGTTTTTGAAGAACCATCTGATAAATGAGATCCATCCTCTTATTATTTCTTAAATTAAATTTGTCACACTTTATTCTTTGTTTACTTTAATTAAACAAAAGTCATTTTTGAAGGATTTTTTTATATCGATTATCGATTCACTACATTCACAAAAACGAATGTCCAACACACGGTTAAAGTAATTTTATCAATAGATTTTTTTTTCTTTGAAACGGTGGGACCTATAACCAAGTACACCCTTATTATTTATTCGTTTATTATTAATTATTGTTAGGATTTTGCAGATCTGACATAAATTTTGAATTTTAATTTTTAAAATCCCTCAAGGTAAATTTTCAAAAAATTCAAAAAATATGTCTCTATAAATTAAAAACAAATGAACGCCATTGAAAAATATTTTTTGATAATATATTTCGACGGTTTAACCATCATCATCAGATCGCTGATTATGTTCTTTTTTATTTCTTTTATATAAGAAATGAACGATTATGCAATTACATACTCTTTCTTTATTATTTTAAATATTACTCAATATTACTCACCCTCTTTTATTGCTGAGCATAAAGAAGCGTGTAACTGTATTATGAGCATAAATGATTTTAAGATTTTCTGCAAGCATTTTAACAATTATTGGGAGAGAGTGTCGTGTGAAGCATTGTTGTTAAGATCATGTGATCCAAAAATCAATGTTCAAACAGCACTCTCAACTAATTTGTTAAGAGTTTTCGATTAGACTTACATAAGTGATTTCTTCCGTAACCCAATAATTTGCAGACTTGGACAGTGGCAAAATGCGCTTCTACATTGGTGGTTTATTTTCTGCACATTGATGTCAGTACAATACGGAAGAATGAAGATTATTTATGGATAAACCAAAATTCAGTCTGAAAGCTGTTTTGCTCTACAATGGAATTTTTTATCCATAAGTTCCAGTGGCATATACTGTTCGAATGAAAGAAAGCTATGACAATAAACAAATAGTATTGAATTGCATAAACTATAGCAAATATAACTGGAGTTTTCGGATTTGAAAATGGTAGCAATTTATCTGGGACTGCAGCTCGGATACACCAAATACTGCTGCTTCATATGGGAGTGGTACTTCACACCGAGCAAGTGCTTTACACTATGCACAAAAACACTGGCCTCAGAGTAAAGTTTTGTGCTAGGAATAAGGAATATCTCACATGAAACACTCACTGATCCCAAAAAAATTCTATTACCGCTACTTCATATCAAACTCGGGCTTATTAAAAACTTTGTGAAAGCAATGAATAGGAAAGGAGAAAAATTTAAATATCTAAGAAGTCTGTTTCCACATATCAATGATGCCAAAATTAATGAAGGAATTTTTGTTGGACCAGATATTAGGAAAGTTTTCAGTGACCAACAGTTTGAAGGACTGTTACAAGGATCCGAGCTAATGGTGTGGAATGTGTTCAAAGATGTAGTTCAGAACTTCTTCGGTAACAAGGCTAAAAAAAAAACTATGTTCAAACTATGTACGGCTAGTTGAACATATGATCAAAGCATAAATGCAGATGAAATGTAACATGCCCCTCAAAATGCATTTTCTACACACTCATCTTGATTTCTTTCCAACAAAGCTTGGTGAGGGCATTGACGTATTGGAGAGAAGTTTTCAGGGCAACTGGAATAGATCTATGCTAGCTGACTACTACTGAAATCTAATCAGGGATAAACCAGACAATGCCTACAAGAGAAAATCTTTTTCAAAAAATTTTCAACTTTACAGTAACAATAAAATATTTTGCTGCAACAAGAATTTTTTCTTTCCTTTGTGTTTCCTTGGCATTCACTATATACTATATGATTATAATCTGACAAATAAAAATTTCTCTGCAATGGTACGTGATAGGCAATTCCACACTCAGATTTGAAATCAACACCACAAAATCCCTAAAGACAAACTATATTTAAATAGGAAGCAGAAACAAAATTACATTTTGTTTTACAATAATAATTATTATTGATATTTTTATAATATAATAAATATCCAATTATCGTTTAACTGTAATTTAATTAATTTTAATTAAAATCTAAAATTAAATTAATTATGTTTTCATAAGCACATTTAAATTTAAAACTATAACATCTAACTGCAATATTGTCAAAGTTCGTTCAAATTTTTCTTATAAAAAATTTCAGATCCAGGTGCTTATATTGAAAAAAATATGAGTTTTGATTTTTGTCTTTTTTTTATAATTTAAATGTGCTATCAATATTATTCTTAATAATACTTGTGTAGTGACCAAAAAATTAAATTATATTAATATAATTTAATTTTTTGGTCGAATTTAAATTTGATCGAACTTTGACAATATTGCCGTTAGTTTCCAACTTAACAATATGGGACTTAAGGCATAAAATATTCAAATTATTTTCCGAATATTAATATAAATAATAAATATTTGATTTTGATAATTATGTAATGAACGTGTGAATTAACAGATATTTATGCTATTATCTCGGTGCGTGTAGTCTTACGCCTATATTTATATTTTTTAAGGGTTGTAATGGCATGTATATAAATAAAATTCTGTATTTCAGAGTATATCATTTAAAAATTCACAAGTAGATCAAATATTATTAGGGTTGTCATCCGTTCTTACTTTGTAAGGACAGTCCTTACTTTTTGTAAGAGGTGTTTGTAACATCAATTTCGAAATCATTTTTTACTCAATTTATACATTTATTATAAACAATTTTCAAACAAAATTTACAACTTTTTTCTTAATTTAATAAATAATTTGCCGATCTCTATTTTTCAAATATTTTTTCATTTTTTAAGAATTTTTAATCAAATCAAAATAATATTTATTTTTTTAATTTTAAAATTTAATTGAAAATATTTATGACAATTATTATTTTTTAATAGAGTGTTTAGGGTTATATTTTATTAAGTTGAGTTCATCTTTAGACAAAATCGTCTGACTTAAATTTAAAACAGTATTTTCGACTAAAAACAGTATTTTTCTAAAGATGAACTCAACTTACTAAAATATGGCCCTAAACACTATTAAAAAATAAGTTTAAGGCGAAAATTGAGACAATGTTCGGTTGTGTCGAAAATACTGTTTTAAATTTAAGTCAGACGGTTTTGTCTAAAGATGAACCCAACTTATTAAAATATAACCCTAAACACTCTATTAAAAAATAACTTTAAGGCGAAAATTGAGACAATGTTCGGTTATGTCGAAAATTATTATTTTAACGTATATTTAAATTTGTTGTTTATTTTAATTCTTTAATACTGCTTAAATAGTTTTTATGCCGTTTTTATACTGTTTTTAATTTTGCATTTAAAAAAAATTTTATAATATTTTTATTATTTTTTGAAATATTCGACAATACGTTATAGTTGATATTCAATTCTTTATATTCTAAATATTAAATTTTTTAATCATATCCTTAATTCATTTAAAATTTGAAAAATACATTTTTACAAATATTAATAATAAATGTTATTTAATAGAATTCAAATTTTGACTTAAATTATTATTTTTAAAACTACTTAATCAGATCTGTTTTGATCAACTCATATTTCTACTAAAATAATATTTTAATTCAAATTTATAAAGAATATTTTCAAATTCAAAATTTAAATATTTAAGTATCATTCTAAGTTTTAATTTTTTAAATTATTTAAATTTTGATCTTCGAACTGAAAATTAAATACCTCATACTTTTTAATGATAGGGGTGCCATTAACCGAGCATCACTCACTGTAAACCCTGGCTTCCAAAGTTCGTGCCACGAAACTTCGTGCTATTAACCGGGGTGCTATTCACCGACTTCGACTCTAATAATAATCATAATAATAAAATTTTGCAAAATAATAAATGGAAAACATCCGAAATTTACATTGGATTTTAACAAGTAAAAGCCGAAAAGTTTTCCAATTTATTTCCACATATCATCAATTATCAAGTCACATTAGAATTAACACGAAGAAAAGCTATAAAATATTTTACTTTCAATATTGTCTTTTAACTCATATTATCTTACGACTCATTATTTATAAAAAAAATGTTCCTGATTGTCAAATCTAATATTTTGATTTAACTTTTTTCTATTATCATCAATTTACTTACTTGCACTTAATCATCATAATTTTCCTCCAATTAAGGAAGTAAAAATAAGAAAAAATCAATTAAATACAAGTTAGAAGTGATATGTCACGCATTTTATTGTGGAATAATATAAGAAAACGCTTTATCTGCCCAACTATGAATTAAGTTATATGAATTAAGGCATATATTAATGACGAGTAATTCATTTATTATAATTATATTCATTTATATTCATTCGTAAACTTTTCTTTTAAATGACATCGACTATAAAACTGTCTGGTTTTATTATAAATCATTCAAATTATGAATACATAAAAATCAATTAAAAATAATCCTTTCTTTATGGAACTGGTATATATGAAAGAAAAACTGAAAGAATTTTTAATAGATGATTACATCAGGTGATCGAGAATGTCAATAATGATTCGTCTATGAAAAATCGAGTTTCACTGAGGAGTACACATAAATCTCACCCAGGGACCGCTACTCGTATCTCCGCCCCGCTGCCGAGTACGCGTAGCTACGGATCGGAGTCAGAGCTCAACGACATCTCTGAGAAACAGTTCGTAAAATTCCAGGCCGCGCGAATTGTCGGCTCATTCAAGGTGAATAATTATGAAAATTTAAGTGCAGATGTAAATGTAACTTTAATAATTCGTACATCTTTAAATCTTTGAATTAAAACAATGATTTAAATAATAAAATAAATTTCAATTTAAAAGTTCTGAACATTATAGAAGTAGTGCTATACGCGCTATTTTGGGTGCATACCGTTTTGGTCCTTCGCCGTTTTGGTCCCAGCCATTTTTGTACCGCCGTTTTGGTACCACCGTTTTAGTCCTTGGTAATATTCTTCATAAAGTTTTAATAAGTGTGATCTGTTATACCGAATTTGTGTAATTGCCAAATTCGTGAATTAAAATATTCAAATATGAAAAAAATATGTATTTAATATGAAAAAATCTCAATTTAATGTGAAAACAAGTTTTTAAGAATACACGTTTGCAATTCAACTTTTCACCAAGAAAGATTGATTCATTGTCAAGTTATAAGTATTGGATATTATTGTAATGACTTTGTAAAAAAATATAAATCAAGGGAATTTACAGATTGTCAATTAAAGCATGTATTGTAAATACCTGTAGAAATACTTCTAGAGCTACTTTGAATGTACCATCCATTAACCAGTGTTGATACTGCTCCAACAACTCAAATTTGCTGATGTACCAAACATGAAGATTCTATTTGTGTCTTCTTCACCGGAGTCCCAAATAATAAAAGTTTCTGAACGTATTGTTACTTACATATCTTCAGGAAGAATGCTGTCTTTAACTGATTTATATTTCAAAAATATTTTTAGCATTAAGTAAATATTAATAAAAAATTTTGAAAAGCATTTATAAATTTTATAATTCAAAAATATTTTCAACAATAACTAAATCTTTAACATTAAGTAATTAAAGTTTTGCAATCCCCTTTTAGTGCATTTTTTGGATCAACATTTCTGAATCCGATTTTTTTACAATGAACGATGTACATCCAATTCACTTTCATTATTTATTTTTCGGCCTTAAAAGTAGACTAATTCATCTTCACTTAACATTTCATTCTTAGTAAAATAGATTCACAAGTTTTTTCTTATTATTAAAGTAATTTTTAATTACAACCCAACGATTCTCAAAGAACTCAAAGAAACACATTGGAAGCTTGTTTGTTAACACATTGAATGCTGAGTACGAGATATCTCGTACTTCAATATTCATTAGTTAGACGCTAAGTACGAGATATCTCGTACTTAGCGTCTTAGTAATGTAAGCCAAAGTACGAGATATC
>MQRK01224320.1:0-18194 GCA_001938485.1 Girardia tigrina | reverse complement strand
CCAATGAAAATTGTTGTGAAGAAACTGTTTGTGTTGTCAATAAATGTTTGCATTCAAATTGTGATGCTGTTAATAATTTTATCATTCAATTCGAATCCAGCGTATTTACTTGTTGCTATGCTAGTGCAAACGAAATTGGAGTCCAGAGTCCTAAATCTCGGTCAGTATTGACTAGAGCACCTAACATAGTAAAATGTACAGGGTTTGCTTGTGTACTTAATGCTTATATTTTATTTACTAATCTTGTTGAATGAATACTATTATTAATATTTATCAAGCATAAATGCTAATTACACAATCATAGTATCAAAAACTGGACATAAAACTTTGGGGTATTTCCTACCCGCCTCATAGCTGGTGTACTAATTTTGCACCCCACTCACGCCGGGTCAATAACAGGTTACAAAACAGTTTCTTCCATATTTACTAATTCGCAAATAAATATTTCATACAAGTTTTTCAGTTAATGACATTTCTATAAAATCCAACGATGATATATTGATGACCTACTATGAGGTACTTAATTCCCATTCAATTTCATAATTTATCGTTAAATATTTACTTAGCAGCACTTGTTTAACTATGGCACTGGCTTTGCAATATTTTGAAATCTGTTCACTCGCCATCGATCGAAATATCTCCTTATTAACGCATAAGGTAAGTATAGTGATTTAGTAAATCATAATTAAAATTTTTAATCAAAATAAAAAAAATATATATGTATTTTCTTGTGCACGCGGAGTTGAAATTTACAAAAATTTTCCAAAAAAATACTTAGAAAAAAACTATTAACAATTATCAAATTGTGTAAATAATGGAAATAAACAGAAAAATATGCGTTGTTTAAATGAAATAAATACAGTTTTTCTTTACGAATTCGAATTTTATCAACATATTGTAATGAATTCATCTGAATTGTATTCACTCACTTTCCGAGTGAAATTAAAACAAGTTATCGAACTCGAACGCGCGCATCACCGTTCGACTCGTGATGTTTTATTTATCGACCGCGGCGATTCCAACCGCATCGCGCGTGGGCAAGATGGCGGCCCTATTCTACTTCAAGATGCACCATCCAAAGCCGGTAATTTGATTTTTATTGGAGCCGGTATTGTTCCCCCATTTTGGCAGAAAAAACAGCGTGGTTCCAGACGTATTTCAGCGCGTCAAGTGCAGCCTCTCACACCCCACGATTCAGTAAGTTAATTGGAAAAACATTTTATAATCAACAGTATGTGTACTTAGAAAATATATTTTTATTTGGGTCAGCTCTAACCGGAAAATCCGAAATTCACGTAGTTCTTATATATATTTTTTAATATATTCTAACAATATTAAAATTATCCGGAATGGACAGTAAAATAAACACTATAAGTCGATTTGACTAATTCTGTCATTTTACAACCACTGAAAAAGAATTTTTATATTATATGTTTATAAACAATAATTTTAAAATATTTTGAAACTGATTTCACCATCATTTTATCATTTTAGATGTCCTCGAAAATTGAAATTCTTCGATACAAAATGTCTCAAGATTCCCATTTCACTCTCACTGAGATTTCAAAGAAATTACATGTAGACCGCAAAACTGTGGTCAAAAGAAAAAGTTCTCAAATCCAATAATAATCTGTGTGCTTGAATAATTAACTCATTCCGTTTTTCTTTACGTACCCATTTTTTCTGTCCTGCTCTTGCTTGACTTCTCAAAGTTGCCGCTAATAGCCTGGTCTTGTTTTTACCCTGGAATCGTGCAAGACCATACAAGGAGCGACTAGACCAAAGGTTCCCAAACTTTTTGCATTTGTAGACCCCTTGCCATGATTATCGGTTTGGATAGACCCCTGTTAAGAAAAGCAATAGACCCAGAATTTTTTTTCGCTCACGTAGACCCCTTGAAGGTCTACATCGATATAGACCACTTTGGGAACCTATGGGATAGACCATCAAAAATTATGCCATTGATCAAGCATAAAGTGCGAATGCTTATGAAAGATGCCGTTGGAATTGAAACTCGGACAGCAGCCAAACGAATCAATTTTTCCCACAGTTTCAGTCCTAAAGGAAAACCAGATCCACGATTCACAATTATGTGAAAACAACTTCCTGGGTGCATCATGCATGTGTACAGCCTATGAAACCACTTTTAAATCAGAAAAATATTGAAGACTGCGTGAAAGTTTGCTCATCTCGCCGTGTAGACGGATTTTGCTGGGATAGTGTCATTACAGTCCGAAAACGAGCCAACAGACTATTAACAGACGAGTCTGTCATTGAATTGCATCCACGACCTAATAGTAAAAACCAGAGAATAAGATATAGTGATCCCAGCAAGTTTCTTCCAGTGCAAACAAAAAAGTTTGGCCTGAAAATAATGGGGGATGGTGGGGTCAGCTCTAACCGGAAAATCCGAAATTCTCGTAGTTCTCGATGGTGACTATCAACGGAGAATATTAACGATAAAATATACTTCCCCACCTACGCTAAATGTCTGAAGAATCGTCTCCAATTTCCTACAAAACGAAATTGCATCCTTATGTAAGGCAGTGCTCCATCCCACAAGGCGAGAATAACAGTTTCTGAAATCGAAAAGTCGTTTGCCACACTGTGATCTAATTGACCCGGCAACTGACCCGATTTAAACCCCATTGGGCCATATGGAGTTTGCTACAAGATAGCGTGTTTAAGGCGCCGCGTCCAAAGACAAAGTAGCAATTAATTGCACGGGTGCTACATGATTGGTACCAGTTGCCACAGAATCTGATTCGATCGATGACTGACTGATTTGGGAGGCGCATTGAGGAATGTTTAAAAAATAATGGATACCACACGCATTATTGATATTTGACACTTTTAATAACCAGTATGTCTTCTTAATATCAAAACATTCAGACTTCTAGTTCTCATTTTATTTGTAAAAATCTGATGGGAGTAACTTTCTGGTTAACCATGTAGAATAGTGTAATGATGAATTAATTAATTAATTTACTGTTATTTTTATTACCTTTGTTCGGAATTTAAATTTGAAATGGCTGTGTTGGTTTCTAAAGTCTGTGTCCCGCTGCATGTGATATCCATCTCCACTGACCAGCATCCACACACGATATCTAACCGTTTGACGGACAGCGGATCAATCATATGTGGATTACTGAAATCAATTTTGAACGGCGCCAACCTTCTGAATGTCAACTGTAGGCAGATCAGAGAATCGATCATCCCTCTGGCCTTTGCTCAGAAGACTCTTGTCACTAAGAAACAGAGGAAAGCCCGCATCATGACGAATTATCTTACTATTGATGCTCGGATTAGTAAGGCCCATAATGCTCTAAATGCTAATCGCGACTTTCCTGTAGACGCTTTTCTACAAGCCATTCATGACCGCATATCATTGTTGCGTCCATTTAAGCCACAATCCGTTTTCCTTAGCCATACCACTATAGAAAGGAAGCTCGATCGCACTCTAACCGATCTCTACAAGTTTAATCGGCGAGCTGCATTGAAACTGATCATCAACAAGGTTCCCACTGAATGTGCTCCTTCTGAGGATGACCTTAAAAAGTTCCTCTGCGTCAGTGGTCCAGACTCTCCTTATTTGAGAATTCCTGACTTAGAGGACTATGTCAAGACCGTTCCCATATTTTCATTTCGTCCAGTCTTGGGCTCAGAAGTTGTAGTGTCTAAAATCCAAAACAATGTCGGCTTCTCGTCCTTCTAATATCACATACAAGGACATCCTTTTCTGTGATCCAGATGGATCTCTTGTTGCCGAATTGCTCAATTGCATTTTTGAGATGGGTGAGGAACCCTTATTATGGATAAGATTTCACACCTTGATTATTCCTAAACCAAATAAGCAAGGTCAATACTCTGAGCCTACTGGCTGGTAACCAATTGCACTCCAAGAATGTCTTTATAAGTTCTTGATGTCCATGCTTTGTAATGCCTTATCTTAGCTTATGCGTTGGATCACGGTAAATGAGTTGCTTCACCCTCTCCAGAATGGTATGGACCCCATGGATGGCTGCATTGAACACACCTTCCTCCTTCGTGTGCTTTTTCAACTCTACCGACAAGTTATGAAGAAACCCGTCTTTGCTGGCTTCTTTGATGCCGAGAATGCCTTTAACTCGATATTCATTGAACACATCTTGGGTGTTCTTTCCCTGATGGGTGTTTCTTCCATCTCCGCAAGACTGATTGGCGAACTATATAAAGATTGTTTTTCTTCTTATACTTGTGGCGATGTTTTCATTGATTCAATACCGGCTATTCGAGGGGTTCCTCAGGGTTGTTCTCTCTTCATGGCACTTTTGTATTGGCATCAATCCTGTCCTCAATCATCTGGACTGCCTTCCTTTTGGCGGATTGATGTACAATGGGCATCTCATTAAGTGTCTGGCCTATGCTGATGATGTCATGAGGCTTTCATCGAACCTTGACGACTTGAAAGCGCTTACTGATGCATTCGCTGTCTTTATTCGACCTATGGGCATGAAAATTCGTCCAAACAAATGCTCGATACTTGACCTTCCTTTTCGCGCTGGAACTTCTCTTTCCGTTGATGGGGAAGTTATTCCACACGTCCCGATAAATGGGAAGGTTATGGTCTTAGGTTGAATGTTCACTCGCAAACTTTGTGTATCACCTGACCACACCTACGACAAGGTTATCTTGGAAATGAAACTGGTTGCTGAATCCACTTTTCACCCGGGGCAGCAGATTCAAACGTTTCTGGTGTTCATTTTGTTCAAGTTGACGTATTGTTTTCGCAATCTATTCATCTTTTTTTGGCAAATTCATATCTTTTAAAACTGGACTTGAAAGTCGAAACCGGTGACTTTACCGTAAAATGTTGGAACTGTCTGACAACTCCTCAGTCCCTTATCTGTTTGTTGATCGTAGAGATGGTGGAGCTGTACTAAAATCTATAACGGATGAATACTTCATCCAGTCAATTCCACAATGCTTTGAACATCACATCCTTCTGGATCTTCTTATGTTCGAGATTGTTCTGACATCTCTGCAAAGATGTGCTGACTCCACCTCTCCTCGCTCTATGGCCACTCTGTCTGACGCGGCGTCTTGGTTAAGTGAGGTAGTTAAGGGCAATTCACACAAATCTTGGTGAGACAAGTTTCGTATTGCGTCTACTGAGCTTTGGGATCGTCACCTTATTAACATCAGGATGTTCTGCATTCCCAATAATGAATTGCTCCTCAGGTATATCAGAGGTTCTTGGCTGAACCATTCCGTTCTGAAACTTTCACTCGTAATACTAGGAAATCGGTTGCTCCCTTCCTTCGCGAGTTAATCTGTAGTAACTGGAATGCTCTTTGGATTTTGCAGCGGAGTACGGATAAGGAAGCAACAGCGCTTGTCTCTTCCTTCTCGACCATTCCTATTTATAATAGTTCTTTGAATGTTGAAGAATGGTGGTTTATACACAGGACTCGCTGCTATAGTCTTCGTTCTTTGTATTGTCTTTTCGTGATTGCTGCTTTCTTATATAAAAATGAATTATAAAGAATTAATTTAAAAAGAAAATTAAATAAATAAAAATAAAATTTAAATAGAGAAAATTATTTTGAATTTTGGTCGCTTTTAAAAACGAAACACAGAAATTAATTTTTGTACTCATCGATTCAATATGTTCTTTATCGTTATGGCCAGTATGTGTGTTAGTGTGCTAGTGTCAGAGGGAAAAGAGAATCCGTTGAATGGTTTAACTCAATCTGATTGGCTAACCAATTTAAAGTTTAACTTTTTAATTGTTTTTTTTTATTGCTAAAAAACAATAGACAATTTCAATTATTATTTCTGTGAAAACGATAAGCTGTTTTATTGAGTTTTTTGAACGAAAAACTTGAACGAATTTATTATTTGTTCTGTAAAAACTATAAATTTTTTAAGTCAATAAAGCGATATATTTTTTGAAAACAAAATTCATTTGTTTAACGAAAACGATTATGAGATTTCTGTATCAGTTGAAAGCAAACATGTTTATCTTGTGTCTTAAACTTAAACTTATTATATTTCGAAGATGAACTATACAACTGATTTTAAAACAAAATGGGCCTAGTAAAATGAATCCGAGCTCCTCTGGTGCACTTCTGCTACCATGTTTAAATCTTCGGGGCTACCTGTTGATCGAATGGAAAATATTATTTATGAATTAATATTACTACTTATACAATGTAACATTATTTTAATTGTCGACATTTTTTCATCGAATCAATTTTAGCATTGCCTTTGTTCGAAACGAGATAAAACAATTATACTTTATTAATAATTATTGTAATACTCTCAACTCCGGAGTCATCTATTTATTTATTTCCTATTATCATCTTGCCTTTTTTGTGTAATACAATACTTTTGCGAAAGATTATATTCATGTGTGTAAATGATGTATTTTACTACAGATTATGGTTTTTATTTTTTAGCGAGTTTAACATCTAATATTTTAACTGAAGTTATTTTATTCATTGTATTTTAATCATTCATTATTTTTATGTGTCATCAAAAAAATAATACGAAGCTGTAAAAGAATTTTATGTCAAAGAAAGATCGAAAGAAAAGTTTATAAAAGAACCAAAGAAAAAAAGAAAATTTAATGAAGACTTCCCGTAATTATTTATTTCCCCTCCACATCTTAATAATAATTAAGATAAATTATTATAATTTATAATAAAATTCAAAAGCAAATTTTAAAATATTATGGATTATTTTTATTGCCTGGGATTTAATAGTATTATGAACCATTAAATTGCGGTCACTAGAGAAAAAAATATTGATTGAAATTAAAGAATTTAGAATGTAGTGATCTCTAAGAATACAATAAATTATCGAAATATTTAGATAGTCACTGGTGTTGAATTTACGATTATTGGCAATTTATATAATACATGTATCAAAATACCTTAATCCATTCGGTAGTATGCCAACGGTAAACCAATAGAAAAAAACTAATGTTTGTTTGAGAACAAAAAGAAAGATTATTATAATTCATGCAATAAGAAAAGAAAATTCATTCAAGTAATAACATTAATTATATTTATCGTTCGCATGATCGAGTTTTCAGATTTATTAGTTATATTAGTCATTTTATCTGTCAAGATTTAATTATTTTTCTATTTTTGCTTGAAAATATTACCCCAAACATATAGAAAAGGAGTTTTATTCTTTAGTTCGCTATAGACAACTTTCTTTTTCTATATTTATTATGCTTATTATATAGTGAATTCGTTTAAAAAATCAATGTTTCGAGCACTTAAGTTTTTATTGTGTATTTTATTTACCAGTTTTATAAATGTATTAATTTCAATCACCTAAAAGGGATAAGTATCATTCACAGTATTATTAACCTTCCTTCGTTCGATTCGAGATGGCTTAACGTGGCTGTAGTCTTTCCAGTGATGTTACATCGGCGGTGAATTTATTAGACGAAAAGCAAATAAGTACTCTCATATGGCATCAGTTAGAATGTGGGAAATATACACTGCATACTTTTATATGCCCGTTGGAGACCAGGAGAAAAGTTGGGCACCTCATTTCGCTTGCATACATTGAAAAAGACTCGTTAAGGAAATTTTAGTAAAGTGACTTAGTTAGATAACTTAGTTAATTTATAAAACGTAGAAGAAATGAGAAAATTTAAAAACGAAGAGAAATACTATAAATGTAGCATATACTTCTGTTTTCTTTCTTTTCAGAATGGTTCAGAAGTGAAGAGGTCAATGAAAGTCACGATCCAAGGAATTTGGTGAGAACAAACAGATCATTCCATCAAATACTTCGACTAGAGAAGCTAGTTTGAATAAAACGACATAATGTACATGAAGATGATAAGGAACGATGTGTCACTTTTTTATTCGCTTTGCTGCAGGAAGCACAGTAACTAAATGCAGCAATGGAAATAAGTTTTGCCATGCTGAAAAGTATTTTGCGGCATAAAAGCTACTTTGATGAGTAAAATTTACGATACTATGCAATGCTGAATTTTAACTTCACTGCTTGAACAATTTATACTTAATATATTGTTATTAGAGCTTATGCTAAACTTTGTTTTGATTGGTAATTGAATTTGTGAATATCGCTAATGTTTCCAATCATCAAAATTACTTTCTTTGGGCATGTTATGTCATATGCATCGTTAGTATGTTGTGAATGTGGCTGAATGTCAACTTGCATGTCACATCCTTCATACGCGCCATGACCTAGAAAAGCTCTTGTCTCGTGGTGTCCTAGATTTGTAGTTTGATCTTTTTATCATTGATTTTGCAAAAAAAATAACTTTCGAAATTTAAATAAAAATACAATTGATAATAATAATAATAATAATAATATTAATAATACACAAAAGAATACTTAATGAGATGAGCTCAGGGATGAAACAATAGAGATTGCGACACCACCATAATTGTTCTCATAATTATACATTTTAAAGGTAAATAGACAAAATTTTATTTTTTTAAGTCAAAAATATCCACTCTAATACGTGTTTTCTTTGATAGAGATCATAGAAAAATTTCGGTGCTGGACCCATTTACACGACGCTCCCGGTCACGGACACACATACGGTCGATAGTCACACGAGATCTCATGCTCACCTTTACTCGAGTGCTGCAACGTGTCCGGACACTCGTAGACGAATATTTACGAATAAATCGCTTCTCAGAACAACAGACGAAGCAATTATGAAATCAAAATTATGGAAGTCCAATTAGATATGGCAAATCAGAAAATATCTGAATTGCAGAATCGAGTCAAAACGATTGAGGAGCGATTTGTGCAATCGCATGCCGATTCAGAGATATTTGACAAAAATATTCCGCACTTCTAACAATTCAAGAAGTTTTATCGTGAAAACAAAGGAACAAGTGCCACTTCTAGTGGTGCCAGAAAAAGAGCGATGGCAATAATATCGAAGTTGAATGAATTCGGAGTGAATCGTATCAATAAGATAAAAAGTCTGAAGGATTTTCTAACGTTATACAAGACACGAAGGAAATAAGGCAACTTTTTAATGTCTGATCCAGAGCCAGAAGTAAAATTTAATTAAATATATAATGCAATAATTGTTACAATCTTTGTCTATTCAAATTGAAAATTCACGATTAAGAATGGAAATATTCAACATTAAAAAGAAGCGTTTAGTGTCATATTTAACGTTCTGAATAAACTATTTTATGAACAAGAATTCCAAGTAAGATCACATCACTAGAGCCTACGACAAATCTTAATTCCCATTAATTGAGATGATACAGTATCATCCAGAATTTCAAGATCCATTACAATTTTGCTACCTAATAACTGGTGAATCATTTGAGATAAACACACATTAGTTATGTGTGAATTATAAGTTTTGTAAAATTATTAACCAGTTAAAATTTTAAGAAACAGAAACTTATTAAATTTATATTACTTGCTAACTTTTATTTTGGAAACTAATTCTTAAAATGCATAAACAATTTCAAAACAAATAATAACTTCTCTGTCTCCTATATCAAAGGGAAAGCAAATGTCGTAGTGGATAAATTATCGAGGTTAACTGGATATAAGGATTGTCAGCCATCACTGAAAACTATCAGTCTCCTATTTTAGTGATTCCGTTAAATTTTTGTAAATGAATAAATTCAAATATATAAAAAAGTAAAATATAAATGCGTATTAAGAACACCAATATGATTTTCCACACTTATTTTCATCACAGTTTGAATTGTTTTTGGAAAAATTTTCAGTAAAACTTGCGTACATTTACATCTAAATTGATAACATTTTTGATAACGGATCGTTTTAAATAATTATTCGATATAAATTTTTATTTTATATATTGAAATTATTTTAGATTTTATTTTAAAAATTTTACTTCAATAAATTTATCTACAAATTATTCCTATTTAAAAATGGATTTATTTAAAAACATTTATTTAATTGATTCAGTTTTAATTTATAAATTTTATTAGGATTTTAGATATAATGCAATACATAAATATTTAAAATTATTAAATATTAAATATTTAAAGGCCCAATATTTTGATAATATAAATTTTTTATTATCTTTTGTAATTTAAACTGTAAATCATGCTCGAACAATTATTTATCACAAATTTCAAAATAGACCAATTTTCCATCTGAGTTTGAGAAGCACATTTCCAAATATACTAAATTTACAATATTCATCAACCCGTATTATTATTAAATATATCAAAT
Organism: Girardia tigrina; assembly: GCA_001938485.1. Lineage (NCBI taxonomy): Eukaryota > Metazoa > Platyhelminthes > Tricladida > Dugesiidae > Girardia > Girardia tigrina. The sequence continues at coordinate 7,985 of MQRK01224320.1, read as the reverse complement.
AAAAATAATTTATAATGATTATTTAGACAATTATTAAATTCATTGCAACAATTACTTATATGATTCATACCATTTTGTCGTAATATCTTTGGTTGTTGGAATTTTAGTTGGACTTATTGAGGAAAATCTAACGAATCTAAAAAAATCATATAAAATAAAAAATGAATTAAAATTCATATTAAAAATCAAATTAAACAGCTGTGACGAATAACCAAGCAAACTCCAAAGTAATAAATATTAAATAAAATGCTTACTTTAAATTGCATCAGGAACCGTTTAAATTTAATTTTTATTATCGCCATATTGATTTTTGAAATATGCAAGTTTTAATTAATAAAACAAAATGATTTTATGAAAATTGATGTTTAAGGATGAGTTAGTAAATTTTTATATCGCTGATCGAAATATAAACAATTAAAAAAACTTGAAATAGAATTTTTATTATATAATATTTATATAATATTTATATAATATTTATATTAATATTTATATAATATATACAATATTTATATAATATTTATATAATATTTATATAATATTTATATTAATATTTATATAATATATACAATATTTATATAATATTTATATAATATTTATTATATAATATTTTTTAAATAAATTTTCGATATAGTTTTTGTTTTGTAATAATCATTTAAATGGATTTTTAATATTTATAAGTCATTGAAAAAAAAAGATTTTTGCTTTAATAAATAAATCAAAAATAAATTCTTCTAAAAGCCCTGATTGATACAAATAAACGGGTTACGGAACTAATTTCGCTAATGAATTAATTTCGCAAAAGAACTAATTATCAGTAAAATAGTAGAACAAGGTAAATTAATTAAAAATTGTAAAAAGTTAAAGTAAAATTGTAGAAAAAGGTAGTAGAAAAAATAATTTAATTTCGCTAAAGAATTAATTTCGTTAGGACTAATTTCACTAATGCTAATATTATTTTGGTTATTATAAATGAAACCCGATATTGTAAAAAAAAATTAATTAATTAAAAATTGTAAAAAAATTAAAGTAAAATTGCACAAAAAGGTAAATTAATCCTTCAAATTACACAAATAAATAAAATAAATAATTGCTGTTAAAGTGATTAATAATTTTAATAATAATGTAATTCTATTTTTACAACAAAATTAATTAGGAAATATTAAAAATATACACAAATAATGTATAGAATAAACAACAATTGAATATAACTTGAACGACCTTTTATAAAATAACTCTGTATATAAAAATAACGCAATATTATGAAGGAAAAATATATTTCACTACAAATATTTTTGTTTAAAAAATATCTTTCTTTTCGACACAAAATTGATCGTCTTCAAGACCCCTGCTAGTATAAAATATTGATTGAATTGCAGGTTCAATCTCCAAAATGTTTAAGTATCTACAAAGAAATTGGAATGGAGTGATTTCATTATTTATTAAACTATCTTTGAGCTCGGAAGAGAGATTTTATAGAATATTAGGATCACGCTGTCTAGTAGTTTCAAGTTCATATCTTATACGCAAACTCTCTAGTCTCATGTCATCAATAATGTTACTCGACAGTTTTGTGAATCTCTACTAATAAGACACTACAACCCATCAATTAACATTCAGAATGGGCAAAGTAAGGTTATTTCAATACTTCAAATTTTTAATTAAAATATTTTTGCCATTATTACCCAATAATACTTTAATAAATAATAATATTTAATTCGTAATAAACCTTTTAAAGTTAATCTTTTAAAGTTTAATCTATTAAAATTGCTGATGATGATGGATATAAACATCGAAACATGTCCAATAATTATATATAAAAAGCTTTAATGAAATTATATTTTCAAAATATATATGTAAGTATGTGTGTAACTGGTGCCATGAAAATTCCTCCCACAAAAATTACAATAATGAAAATTATATTATTAGAAATGATAATAAAAGTTGAACAAATGAAAGGAAACAATTTATTAAAACTGATGCAAATTTATTGCGACACCTTTCAAAAACTAAATAATTGAATCTGCTTAATATCTTTCTACAAGATTTTTTAAATTTTTATTTACATTCTTATACTTTTTTCTCTGAAGTGAAGAATCTCCTCTTTTGACATGGGTTAATTTTGTTTGTGTTAGTGCTTTCTTCTTTTAATGCAGAACACAAAGACAAATTTTGTTTGGGGGCAAACTTTTGAATGACACTCTTAATGCACAGTTAAATCCTTCAATCTGATTGTTCTTGGAATATTTATTAATAGTACGTTCTCTAACATTCCAAATTTCAGTTGTAAATAGGAGTTCTACTCTTCTTCGTCGTTGATCTAATTCTCTTTGAATGCATATATAGGTTTGTTCAAAATACGCGATAAAATCAGCCTAAATATCGTCATTATCTGAGAGAAGTTCAAATTCTTTGATGACAACTTGTAATGGTAGGAATGATAATGCACTGAAGTATTTTATTTAAGTGCAAATGAAGATACAGTATTGTACTGAATTCTTTTTCCTAAATCATAAATTTTATGACAACATGACTGACTAAAATGAAATAAGCAACCAAAATTGTTGCATCATTAAAAACGTATTTGAATCCATTATGCAAACTTTTTTCAAAATCCATTATACAGTCAAGTGCAAATGTTTGTGAACGCTTGTTTCTATACTGCTTTTTGTTGTTGCACTGCATGTTTGTATATTCCTTGTTAAGTATACATAAACCATTTAAATGATTAAATGCATATTTTATTTATATTACTTTTCAAGTTATAAATTGTCATTATTTATTTTAGAATCATGCCTGTCCGCGGCAAGGAACTAACAACAGAACAGCGTGCATCAGTTTTGGCATTGCAGACGCACGGCGTTTCTTATCGACAAATAGCAAAACTCTTAATGTTTCTCTTGGATTTGTGTCAGACTGTTCAGAGAAAAAGGGAGACTGGTTCCTTATGTTCAAGATCTCAATCTGGTCGTCCAAGGTCAACCAGTCAAAGAGACTGGTTGAAATATTAATATTAAATATCAATACACAAAATACTAAATATACACTGGTTTATGTGGTTTATGTGCCAGTTATGACAAGTTTTGATAAATTTGTGTCTTATTATAATGTTCTAATAAAATCTTTGTATTGTGGTGTGCTTTTGTCAATATAATTGCAGTTGGGTGCAAAAGTCAATTTAACAACAAGCGTTCACAAACTTTTGCACCTGACTGTACATTTCACTGATTTACATTCCTATCGCAAATCGCTAATTGCACGAAAAAATCTTTGATATGTTATATCTTGTTTATTTGGAAATAAAGCAAAGACTCGTGTGAACCTTCTTTCTTCTATAAGGATATGTTTTGTAAAAAGCTGAGACCAAATATCCTGAGATACGCTGAATGTTCCGTCACAGGACCATATGTTATTTGTACACAAATCATTTAGGCCTGACTCAGAAGTAAATATTAAAATTCTAACTCTATCATAGATCCCAGAGTCATATACCAAAAAAGGTGAGCCATAGATTAGATACTTAAAAGAATTTGGAATTTGATATCCTGTTGAAGAAATTGGAATAACTGGAATACCCAAAGACGCCCGCCTCCAGTTTTGAATGTTCAGAGAAAGTGTTGAAAAATAGTTTTGTTTTAGCTTGTTTTCTTCGTTTACCTGCAAAAAGTAGATAGTAGCCTTCTCGATGAAGCTCTATTTACGTTAAAAACAGTATTTCTTGTTGAGCTGACTGCAATTCTGGAACCTGTTTCTGCTTTCGATGCAGCATGATTATGGAAGCAAGTACTAGAAATAACATTATGTTGATCGCAATTAAAATCGGTATGAATGCGAGCTTTACATCACTTATAAAATTTCTAGCGTCTCCATTATGTTTTAGTTTTCTTAAGGTTTTCTCTATGCTTTTCATAAACATAGTTTTCTGCATCACAATTTTTTTTCTTATTCTTTTTGCTTAATATATACTTTAAACCCATTTCTAAAATTTAAAAAAATAAAAAAAACTTAATCTATTATACATTTTTATAATAACGAAATATTTAAAAAAAAACTTAATTTTTTGGTGGAATTTTAATCGTGGGTAGAATTCACATGGGTGAAATATTCGTGGGAGGAATTTTCGGACCACCGTGTAAATATATATATAAATTGCATGATATTCAATACGCATTATACATTACTTGTTTTCTGAAGTAAGATCTCAACTGATTATGCCGTAATAGCGAAAAATGATAAAATTGATCCTTATATATTACGACTCGGATTATATAATATTCCTGAGTTTCTATATTTATATATATATATATATATATATATATATATATATATATATACCGTAATTTCCGCACTATAAGGCACCGTATTAGAAGCCGCACATTGCCTGTTTTTCCAAAAAAATATTAACGTATAAGCCGCATGTACAATACGCCGTACTATAAGCCGCACAATAAATGTAAGGATTTTAAGCCCATTTTAAATAAATCAGTTCAAAGGAAATAAACTAATAACACTAAATAATATATTCACCAAAATATTTTATTAGTTTTCTAAGAATTCATTTAAATTTTCATGATACTCAGAATTGCTATCAGTTACTGTATCTGAATCCACAGCTTGATTTTTGGTCTCAATTACACCTTGTACGCCAGAACTATTATTAATGCCTGCCTTAATGAAACCGTTAATGATTCTTGATGTTGGAATAGTGTTCCAACTTTCAAGAATCCATTTAGTTATAGTAACAAAGTCAACTCTTCGCTGTCTATGTGTTTTAGTAAAAGTATGATCTCCGGACAACATCCACTCTTCCCAGGTGTTTCTTAATTTGGCTTTAAATGATTTCTTGACTGAGATATCTAGAGGTTGAACAATCTTACTCAATCCGCTCGGGATAACCGATAAGACAGTATTGGCACGTCTCAGTAATGACTTTACAGCTTCGGTAAGATGTGCACGCATTGAATCACAGATAAGTATGGAGGATGATGTGTGGAAGAACCCATCTGATCTCTTAATAAAAACTTCACCAACCCATGCTTGCATTAATTTTTCGTCCATCCATCCTTTTTCATTTGCCTTTACTACAACTCCATCAGGAAATTTACCTTTAGGCAACGTTTCCCTTTTAAAAATTACCATTGGTGGTAACTTTAATCCACTCGAAGAACAAGCTAAAACAACAGTACAGGATGTTTTTTTCGTTTCCCGTTGTCATAATTGGAACTGATTTAGCACCAACCTGTTCAATGGTGTGATTAGCTGACATATCAAAAGGGAAATTTCGATATTGAAAATTCCATATTGAAAATGTTATTATAATGTTATATTCTTCTCTGTAATTTTTGTTTGACAAAACTCACGGAATATACTGGCCTTTTCTTCAAAATCTGCAGGAAGGCGTTGGGCTAATGTCGTTTTGCACCGAATCGAAAGATTATTTCGTTTCATGAATCTGGTGTACCGAGATTGTCCTCCTGAGAAATTCATAATTCCCAATTCTTTAGCTAGTGTCTTGACTTTGAGCCGTATAGAGACCGTTGAAATGCTTCTACCAACTGATCTCATTTCATAGACCCAATTTCTAAGATCCTCTTCAAGATGTGCCCATCTTGGAGTGTTTCCACGAAAGCTCTTACGAGATTTTTTAACTTTACTGAACTCATCTTCTTGCTTTCTCCATCTTCTGATCATTGACTCATTGACATTAAGTTATAATGCAGTTTTACGATTTCCATTTGATTGAGCTAATTTAATTGCTCTTAATTTCCACTGAGGTATATGAAGATCTGAAGTTCATGGCTAAAATTGAAGTAATTTATTATAACGTAAACTAACCGTAAAATAAAAATAAACCGTCAAAAATTTTGAATTATGACTTGTTTAAAGAAGATTTAAACAAATATTTAAATTAATTTAAAATATTTTTTGAGCACTTAAAACATTAACGTATAAGCCGCATCTCTTAAATTATGACTGATTTCAGGTTTTTAAGTGCGGCTTATAGTCCGGAATTTACGGTATATATATTTGAAAAATCATTTTGTGTAAGCCTTTTTAAGAAATTGATTATTGAACATGTTTTGAAATTTATTATTCCATCATCAGCAATTATAATTTGATATTTGTAAGTTTTAATGTTAGATTTATAAAGTTAGTTTTAAGGGAATGATTTTTCATTTTATTATTTAAGATATTATTATCAAATCGCAACTGATAACTCGGGCTTCGACCGAAAATAGGAACGTCACAGGAAAAGCATGATATAAGAATAAAAATATGTATACAATAAAATGTAATAACATTCATATTTTTTGCAAGTATAGATAACAAAAAAACAAACCTTTCTTCAGCGATCCTTCTATAATTATTTTTCTATATGACTCTTATGATCAATCCTAACATCTGCCTTATAGACTCAATGCCATCAATTATCGTTTAGAACAAAATCGTTGGTTGTGTATTAAACTTCTTAACTGAATGTAGGCATCAATTATTCTTTTATCGTGAATTGTATACATAAGATAAATATAATTCATTAATTGATTTAATGTAGAATTTACATTTATTTAAAGTTTGGGATAACAAATAAGTACTCCTTATATATCGAAAAGACAAAAATCATTTCCATTTATAATTCGAATGAGTATTATAATGAGTATATAAGTCTTAGAAAACGTACCAAGCCGATCCTTAGCTGAATAAGAATAAAGTCTAAATAGGGTCAAAAACTAAAAACGTCGAAGGCAACCTAAAACGATTTGGTCACTGCTGGTTTATGTTAATGGACATAAGAATTGAAAACTTAAGTGTTAAGTTGAGGTCGATTGATAAAATATATTTTCCTATTATTACTCGAATTTATAGACGTTTTAAATGATTTCTTTATTATTGTTACGATAAGATTGTGTTATAATTTATGTTTTATATCTCGAAAGAAATGAATTAAATAAACGTATTTTAAAGATCAAGAATTCCGATACTAAAAGCTACATCGAATTGTTAAAACGAAAAATATTTATACACAATTAAGTGAAATGGTTGGTTTTTTGATCACCTTTCAGAGACCTTAGATGTTTTAAAGAACCAGTAACGTGGTTTGACTTGTCAAACCCAAATATTTTAACATAAAAAATAAAGTATAAATTAATAATATTTATATAAATCTTTTTAATTTCAATATCCAAATCATCTTTCCCAAGTTTTAAAAATTAAACAGAAAAGTTTGAAAAAAAACCCTAAATCTTCATTGATTATACATTTCAATAACGAAATAATTGAAATTAACTAATATTATAAATTAATTAGAATTTAGAGTTTTTAGAGAGATCGAATTCCAAATTATTCTAACGATCACGATTGAGAGAGCGAATTCTAATTAATTCGACGATCACGATTTGAGAGAGTGCATTCCAAATAGTTCAACGATCACGATTTAAGCGATCTCGATAACAGTATAAATAGAAGCGAATAATCAGTTCAAAATAAAGACTATCAATTTACTGAAAAAAGTAATTGAGAAACTATTGAATTATTAGAAAAAATAATATTGTTGATTTACTAAAAAAAGAAAAGTAATAATAACATTTATATTTGATATATATATTCATGCTGTAAAGTGTGATACAACTTAAAAATTAAACCAACCCGAGTTGTCGCTAAGGCTCTCGGTGTCTCAATATAAAATCGGCCAGGGGCCAAATAAGTTACTGTTCCCTAATCAAACCTTCTTACTTGTAACCGATTGTAGATATATAAATACATTTTTATACCATAAAATTAGAGTTCTTTATTCTTTTTATATAAAACACAGTTAACACTCAACACAAGCAAATACGCTGGATTCGTATTGAATGATAAAATAATTACCAAGTTTTTATTAGCTTGCTTTCTTGTCTGTTTGTCTGTTTGTCTGTCTGGAACAAATCTTGCGATTGATTTTTCGACCACTTTCAGTCATCCAATTGAGCTGAATTTTTTTAGACAGGCTT
>MQRK01224307.1:15925-26525 GCA_001938485.1 Girardia tigrina | reverse complement strand
TGTTTTCGATGGATATTCTAGCATAAACCATTTAAATCTAAAATACCAACAAAACATCAAATATGAAATTAATCTATAAATATTTAAATTAAATACAAGATTATGATCAATTTTAATCATTTTAAACAATGCAATTAAAATAATAAAGACTTTTTCATCGTTTTATTGAGATATATTGAAATTGTTAGGGTGCGAACTTACTTATGAACCGCACTGTACTTCCCTTTTTTCACCGTTTCTTTCCAAAGTCTGCAAACGTCTATAAATACTTTATCGAACAGTTCTGATGATGTTATTTTGATTGTGTCTTCTTTCATTCTCGCCGTGTATGTTTTCGCTTGTTGGTATTCTTGAACCTTTTCAATGACTTCCTTAATTATCATAATTATCATAATTATCCATAATTATCATAAATTTCATGCAAGGTGACTAATATTGATTCCAAACATTTGATTGTTGATACAATGCATTGATAGTGGAATATCCACCTGGTGTTGTCAGATAGGACAAGATTCATGTTTGGTCCATCAAGCAAGTTTTGAATTGTTTAAAATTTTCTGTGATTAATCGGAGTGTTGTAGAGAAGCCACCCTAGGCTATTTAGAGTGGAGAAGATCCTTTTAATTTCCGGTTACTTTTGCGAGGCATTCACGTTCATTAGCTATACAGACCGCCTCTTTAGTGTGATTTTTAATCAGCAGAGCTTGTGTGCCATTTTTTTTACCAGCCATGTTGCTGGCAACATCGAAGGAAAACCACATTACATCACTGAGTTGAACATACCTTTTTTCCAAACTCATCCAAAATGCCGTCGGTTACAGTCACTGTTTCGGTATTTTCCAACTTTCTGAGCCCCATGAAAGTCTCCACTGGAACACATTTAGTGGTAACAGTGCATATTTAGACTGATAAAATAGTTTTTTCTTCTGAAATCTTTGTCTCATCAGCCATAACTTCAATGTGGGAGACCGATTTAAATTGTTTTACTATACGTGTTTCTAAATGTTCTTTAAAGGCTTGCAGAAACTCATCAAGAATGTGTTGAAAAAGATAGGTAAAATTGCCGGCTCTCTTTTCGTTCAATACTTGCATGTGTTTATTTCATTCCATATCTCTGCACAAATTCTGGAGACTGATATACTTTGTTGAATAGGGAGTTTCCTCTTTTGTAAGCCAGTATATTGCTTTCACGTAATCAATTAGTCGTTGCATATTTTATTCTTTCTCAGTATCACTAGTAATGTGCAATTGGTTAAACACAGTTCCTTGTCGGAGAGATTCTTCTCTGGTCAAGTAGAAAGCTTTTGTTTTCCCGTGGCTTTCCGATTCTGCATGCTTCAGAAGCTTATTATGTTTTGCTGAACAACCGGTGGCTTTCTTGAAATTCTGAAAAGGTTAATTTATGAAGGTTCCATCTGAGCCTTTCGGATTGGTGTGATTAAAATGGTATGTTTTGCAGTAAAGACGATAGTTTTCTCTAGTGAGCCATTCATTCTAGTCACTGTATGCACCAAATTTGATGATTTAGGGACACCATTTCAGAAGTAGAGGGGATTGAGATGATTGAGTCAATTGTTCACTTGACTGCTCCTGAGTAGATATGAAAGAAAGACGCTTAAATTTAATGAAATAAACAGTGATAGAACGATTGTTAGCAATATCCATCGACAAGCATTAAACTGAAAAATTACAAATCATAAGAAAACAAACTTTAACTTACATTCACTAGATTTACAACGAACAAATGTTGCAACAAAACTAGTAACGTTTAATTACAAAATTAAACACAAGATTCGAAAAATTTAAAGTTACAAAAAACTTATTTGATGCGAGAACACTGCATTTGACAATTTGACTGAGTGGGATTTAATGTAGTTTGATATGTTTTATTTTGCCTCTACGTTCGCCCAAATCGACAATTAATTGATTAAAATCCGTTTTTTAGAGAACCCTCATTTCTGATTTATTCAATAACATTTTTCCAAATAAAATAATGGAAGTCTCTCTATTCTTATAATAATTTATTAGATTGACATTTTATCGTAAACAATTCTGTTCTTAACTTACGAAATTCCTTACAATTCTTACCTTTATATTAGTTAAATAAAACAGACCAAAAATTATAGAAAGGATTTGATTAGTTAGAAATTAGATTAAGATTTCGTCCAAACAAGTTGAAGGTGATCGTTGAACTTTGAAATTTATTAATAAGGTGTAATAACCTTCAAAAAACGTCCTTCCGTTCATCTTGATTAAGCGGCATTATTACTAGTAGTAGTACTGGTAATACCAATAAGATTGCAAAGTGATACTTGTATTAACCCTTAATAACCTAGAGTTTCAATTTTGATACCAATCTTTTAAACGTTCTTTATGGCGTTAATGTCTGAAGTATCAAAATTGATACCTGTTTTTCTTCTAAATAAATATGTAAAATAAATATTGTGATTTTTTAGCTATTTTTCCCTTCATCTAGAACCTTAAGCAAACATAGTAATATTAAAAATAAATCACTTTCGTAAATCAAGCTACTAAGGGTTAAGAAGAGTCTCAATTAATCAGCGAAGATATAATATAATTATCGTCAGTTAAGTATTATCGAAGTCTGAGAGAATATTGAGCTTATCATTTTTTTTATTATGTTAATTTATTAAAGTTATTTTTCATGGATTTCTGATTTATGTAAAATATGTTTCCCCTTAATTCGTAATATAAGTAAATTAAGCTAAAAAAATTAAGTCTATGGTACTACAATCTTTAAGTTCATTTAATGCAATTCTCTTCTTCGTCATTCTATATAATGTCTTTTATTGAAAAACTACATCCTCCATGGCTAATTATACCATATAGTTTACAACTCTTAATGATATAAAACTACGAATTTCCCATAATGAACTCATATTAACTTTTGTTGATTTGATGTCGTTTATCACTGATGATTTATAAATATATTTCTTCCATAGAAACAAACGTAATAATTCTATTAATAACTTTTTACTGTTTATAAGGTGAAACATATATTTGTATTTATTCATTCTCCAATTAAAACAATAATAATGAAAATCTCTCCCATTTAAGGTATTAATCCTATAGGCTTTTAGAAGATCCTGGGACACTGATGATACCTTCAAATCGCTCCCTCTACGTGGGGATCGATACAGTACTACTCTACTTGATAACAGGCTTCATCACCACACTGATTAACTACTCCCTACAGCCTTCACACACAGAATAGTTGCTAATCTATTAGTAGCGGATTGCAGGCCGTCTATCTATACAATCACTGCTAGATATTAAATTAGTAATATGCTCAGCTCCGGACACTTTAGCCTAGAGACGAACAATAGTTTCTCCGGGACACATTTTGGAGGTATTTCCGGCTGGTTAAACTCATGTTACGAAGTAACTGATCCCCAAAACAATATTAATAACGTCTTTACGTCTTAAAATACTAAAGAAACTCATAATATTTTTAAAACCTTTAAAATTTTTATAAAGATATAAAACTCCTTCTTCTGGCGAATTCCTTTTCGCAAAATTCAAAATAATAGAATTCTCCTTGAAGAAACATAAAGTTTTACAATCAGGGATGAACGATCCATCATATATCATCGCAAAAATAGGATTTATAAACCATGAAATTACATTAAATAAAGTCAAACTATAGAATTATAAAAGTACATAAAAAACAAATGGATTTCTATAAATTTCTAGTTTTCATTTGTAACTGATTAATTTTTTACTGTCAAAATCGAATTTTGAGATTAAAAGATAATGAAAAATTACTATTCCAAATTTAAAATTTATTTATTAAACCTAATTGATAAAAATTTGACAAATGAAGCAGTTTTTTTTTCGGTAATAATTCCTGCAGTTTGAATTTCAAAATAGAACGTAAATTATTCTTCAATTAAAAAGAAATAAAATTAACATATATTAATAATTTCTTTTTTTTGTAAATATAGATAATGTATATGAAAGAATTATAAAAATATTATTTCTTGTCATCTTTAGCCTGCATTGGTTCTGTTCTGCTTTTCTCTTCTAGAAAATATAAATAAAATGAATAACACTTCATTTGAGGATGTTAATTAATATAAAGCAATAAAAAACCCAAGTTACATATAAAATTATTTAAAATTAAAATAAGTTAATATGATCAATAGAATCCCTTTTCATGTTAAAGCATAATTGTAAACACAAGACGTATACACGATTATAATATGTCCTAAAAGTTATCCATTTGAATTTTAAAATAATTATAAATATAATAATAACGATAATAATTGGAGCTGAAACAAGAGATGGATTACACCGAATATTGGCCAACATTGGAGAAAATTTAATAAATGAATAGTAATTAAATAAATAATTAAGTAAAAAAAAATAAATAAAATTTTAAAGGAAAAATACTAATTAAAATTTATTAAAATTAAAAAAAAATATTAACCATTAAAAATTTATTAACTTAAAATAATAGAGTTTGTGCGTGCATGTTTTGGTTTTTTTTGAATTTAGAAAAAATAATAATTAATGTAAATAATAATGCATTGTTTAAATTCATCAATTAAAATTATTTTTACGTAATTAAATTTTTCATAATTTAAATGTGGTAAAAAAATGGTGAACAAAGTTTATAAATCAGTAATTAAAAAAGTGTGTTTAATAAAAAATTTGGAGGAATAATTTGGTTTAATAAAGATTTTGGAGTTTTATGTTTTGAATCAGATGAATTGTTTTTTTAATGATTTAGATGACAATTCGTGTTATAAAAAAATAAAAAACCAGATAATTCCACTAACGGTTACACTACTCGACAAATTTGTATTTTTTAGACAAAGAAATCCTGAGTACTAATTTTACAAGTAATTTGATGCTGAACACGAATATGTCCAGATTTTTTATCTTATGTTTTTATATTTTCTTTGATAAGGTCAAAAACCAGTTACACAGCACATATGACAAAGTAATTCTTATATTAGGATTACAAATCATCTAGCAATAGTCATCCATCAGTCTAGGATCTTCTCTTCCTTGATATCGCTGTTCCGGGGTTAAAAGGGTCTGATGAAATGGTTCATCATGCATATATGGAATCTCTTTCATCTCAAATGGGGAATAGTTAATGTAACTTTTTAGAAAGGGAATTTTCGGATACAAAATTTCTGATACAATATCTAGATCATCAAGAAATCGATGTTTACACGAGAAAAACATAAATAGCAAATGCAATGTAATCTTTTTTGAGTATATTGTCAAAGAAATTGAAGTATTAAAAGATATCAATACAGTTTTCCACACTTATGTGACATTCCAGGCATGCGATTCAACTGAAGAGAATGCATCTTAAAATTGCTGACTTTTCATAAATTTTCTGGTTAATTTTATTTCTTGCTGATAGTAACGGGAAAATATTTTTAACTGCTTTCATTGATTCTCCGTCCGAATCTAAAGCCTTGATGAAAGTTTTGAAAATGCCCAACTTAACATGCAAAGGGGTTAATATTACTTTTTCCAGCGGTACGAGAGTCTCATGGATTACATTTTCCATTCATGGTGTCCGATTTATGCACTCTGGCATCTGGTTTCTGCAGTAATGCTGCTGACGTGCTCGGCTGTCCCATAGAGAAATAATACAATTTAAGTTGATGTATGCAACCGACATTCCAGTGAGCATTCCGATGATTTTCAAATTCAAGCAAACTATCCATTTAAAGCTATGATAATAAGTTATTTTCTTTTTAGTCGCTATAGAAAAACGTAGCTTTCAAAATTTTTTTTATTGTAACCATTTTTAAGTTCACTTTCCTGTTTGAACAAATAAACAAATGGATGTATTTGCCTTATTAAGAACACCAATATAACTTAATATTTTTATTAATATTACAAATTTGATTATCCTCAGGACAATCTTTGTCAAAGCTTTTGTACAATTGCATCCTTCTAATTGATATTTGACTTTAATCATATTATCTGAGTAAATGCATATTACATAAATTGTTAAAATACTTATTCCAAATATTATTCGTGACAAATTAAAATGTTTATTATTAGTAAAAAAATGTTAATTTAATTTATATATTTAAAAATTGTAAATAGAATTAATCAACTTATTTAAAATTTTACAATTATTTTAAATTAGAAATAAATTTAAGCATAAAATACATATTAATAATCCATCTGGGTAGGCGAGACACAATTCCAAATTAACATGCAACAATAAAAAGAAAACATCAAGCATTCCAAAAATTCCCCACAAGTATATCCCGGCTTTTGTATTTATGGAAGACTTTAAGAACATATAAATCAATAAATTACAAATATAAAGGGGTATCTAGGACATTTAATTCAATAAAAATTGTTTTATTATTTTCTGAAAAAATTTATCAGTGTTAGAAAATTAATGATATTTTAATAATTTATTTTTTAATAATAAATTGTCATCAAAATACACAAAAAGTAAAATAATTTATATTGATCGTTTATTTAGGCCTATATGTTCTTTAGATGATCCACCCAAACCAAATAAGTCTATAAGTCCCCGATAGGCCTCCTACTGGACGTCAGCCTTTCGCTTCCGCGCACGCTTTGGCAATCCAGTCAGAAGCGACCAGTCATGGATAGTAGTCCCATGATTCTGCATACCTTTGGCTGTGTACGTAAACTTTACATATCCACGAAACGGACATTTGAAGATTCCTGTAAGGTGTTAGTCCAGAGGGGTTTTTAAAGGACTCGCTTCTGACTCTCCTATCGAAGCAACATTCGGATCGACAATTGGTACTTGAGTTGCGTTGTCATCTGGTATCGCGTAAGTATATGCTTCCCTTCTTCTGATTGTCTGGATTGATTGATTCTGTTAGGAAAGATTTGGACTGATTGTTCTTCTTCAATTTTGTGCGCTGTTTTGAGATGTCTGATGAGTCATCTTGGTCTTGTAGTTCTTTCGGTATATATGGCAATTAAATCCGGCTCTTCTTCTTGAGGGACTCTTGGTCTATGATCTTGTTTCTCGTGTTGATTCAATTCTGTCTGCTCCGCAAATTCCCTGAAACAAGATTTGTATGAACATTGAAACCGTTTCATCCGCAGTCTGATAAGTTTTGGATAAGTCTTCTAATCTCTTCCCAATTATTCGCCTCCCGCATATTATTGAATCAATCTTATCTTTCATCTTGAATTTAGCGCTTTCCTGCTGAATTAATTTTAAAAAAAATCATCAAAGGAGGCGGTTTTTCCAAAAAGCCATTCTGTATCGACTCTCAATTTGATTTTTACTTCTTTCTTCCTGAGATTTATTTACCATCTGTCATTGAGGATTCAATGACTCTTCAGAATAAACGGTCAGAATAGCCGTCTTTTAGCTAGAATGTCTATAGGTTGAGGTAACCCAATTGTGATGGTATCCATTCTGATCTTCTGATCCTTCCTTATCCCCACACTAGGCGAGTATCATGATTGTGTAGGCTCTGTAGTATCTTTACCAGTGTGTCGGTAGTCCTCCAATTTTCACACCCATAGTATACTTTAGTTAGTATACAAATCTCAATCAATTTTCGCTTGCTTCGGATCGTTAGTTTTGGACACTCCAGGTGAAAAATATTGTGAAAAATATTTAGTGAAAAACAAAATATTGTTCGATTTGATATATACAATATACGACAAAAATTTTATTCAACTCAATAAATTTACCAAATTCAGACTCAGAAAAATATCTTCATTTTTCCAAAATGGAGCTTTCGTACAACTTTAACAATCAAAATTCCAATCGAGAGTTCGTAACTTTATTGTGCCAAAATAATTTGATTGTCGAGCATTACAATTCAAAAAAAAATTATTAAAAAATGAAATATATAATCGATACTGATTACTCGCTCTGATTGGTCAATCAATCAGAGCGAGTATTTAATGACTCTAACCATTCACTATCTCACACTACTTTCTTTTCGGCACACATTCTCACAACTCGGCTCACCAACCACACACATCCATATAAATCGAATAAACATGACTTAATGAATCATTAGAAAATAAAATAAGAATAATAATAATAAACCGAACAAAGACTTCTTTGATCAGGTTTTTGTATTGAACTTATTCAATATATCAAGCAATCAGCGAATAAAATATTCAGAGATTGTCAATCAAATAGATGAAAACAAATAAATGTCTTGATTGTCTTTGACAAGATAGGCTATGACTGCAGGATTATAAATAACAATACTTCATGTAATAATAATTACTAGAATTTAAAGTCCGAACATTACTTTTGATTTAATATATAAGAAAATGTTTACGCATTAACTCAAAATGTGCTGATTTTATAGAAAAGTTTATTTTAAATCTTTTGCTAAGTATCAGATCTACAGGAGTAGTACATTTGGGCGCCGTAATTAATAAGAAAATGTTTTTATTTATAAATTGTATTAAATTGTATAAATTGTATTAAATTAAAAAAAATTAATAAAATTTAATATAATTAATTTAATAATATAATTAATAATTTAATTTCATAATATAAGTTAATTTCGTTTATATTAACATTCTATTCTCATTTTAGTGTCTATAAATTGTTAGGAATCAATCAACTGTGAGATCGAACCGAAATCATCTAAAATATGATCATGATCGATTTTTATATGTTATTGATAAACTAAGCGCTGATGGGACGAAATCTTTCCGATGTTTCGAAAAAGGCAGACAAACCACCATGAAAAGCACGTGAACATAACCGAACATCTGATAATGAATTCTTATTATTAATAAATGGTAGTAATACTTCAGACGTTCAGATTGCAAAAATAAAAAATGTATGAGGCTTATATCAAAGGAAACTGCTGAAACACATGCTCAGTTGATTAGTTAAAAAATAAAATATTTGAGGTTTCTTAGGAGAACTACCCAGCCTTAAAGGAACAAAATATCTTGAAGCTGAAACGAGATTTTGAGTATTATTCAAAACCATGAAGCTGGCAATATTATAGAGTATTTAATAGGTTTATTTCAAAACTTTTTAATATAAAACAAAATAATATATTTTTATTTCATTTATAGATTGTATTGTGTATATTATACATTTTGAGCTGTGTATGTAAAGCTTGACGTTTTAATTAAAATAAATCTTTTATATATTATTTGCTTTTAATTTAATGTATTACTTTTAATTTAATTTAATTTAATTAATTTTAATGCATATTTTTTATTGAAGCTTTTTATTAATATTATTTTAATGTTACCTATTTAATATGCAAAAGATTTAAAGATTTCAAGAAAAATGTAACAGATATTGTTAAGTTTGGAAGAAATAGAAACATTTGTTAATTTAATTTTTTTAATAAAGGAAAAATAATTTCGAATTGTGCAACAAGCCATTTCAGAATTTATCTCTGTGAATTATTATTTTACTGAACACCCAAGTACATCGAATTAGACGCGGAGGACACGGACAAGTACCACAAAAATAAACATTAAAGAAGGCAATTAAAAGCATTTAAAATAACTAATAAAGTAAAGTGGTTTCAAAATTAATCTCTTTACATAAAAAAGAAAAGAGTCCTGTCTAAACTATCAAATGGTTTTTATAAAAGAATTGTTTTTTAAAGTTTGTTTAATGTCCCTTACGATTTCTCGTACCCATCACAAAACCTATGGATCTTTACAGCATTGCAACTCTTTTTCTTAATAATTATATTTTATTTAAAATTGACGAGAATTTCGATTGAAATTAAAGCTTAAATAGGATGATAAAGATATGACACTTCAAAAATAACGAAATACTTCTGGCTACTCTTTACCTAAGAAAAAATACAAAGGTGTAAATGATTTAATCAAGAATATCGGAATTCGTGGGACATTATAAAAGTTTAACTTTGACGAAACCACTGATATAGGACATTTAGGTGTACATTACACCTACTTTTAATAGATCTTGCTGACGCGTGCAACTTACGAGTAGAGAACACCTTCTACAAACATAAGTTGGCGGAGAGAACTAACTGGACACACCCGGCAACGAGAAAAAGACTACTATTGGACTTATTCCTGTCCCAAAAGAGCAGATGCAACAGGATAAGCATTGTCAAAAGCTACCCAAATTTTGACTGCGGCTCTGACCACGACTTAGTCGTGTTAACGATATGGATCAACAACAACAATAAGGTACTCAAGTTTGCGAATGATAGAAGAAAGAAAAGAAAAGGAAGAATTGACAGATTTTCCTTGCTGAACAACAAAGTGGCCATCAGTAGTGACATAGGACAGGCTTGTCCGAATGTCGTGAGCTGGGATAATGTGGAGAAGGTCATTTTGAAGACCTCAGAAAGATACAGAAAGAAAAAGTCCCGCTCAATCAGAGGTGGCTACACGGACACCTAGAAGAGCTGAAACCACTACTGCAGGAGAAATGGAAGCGAAGGAAAGAATACATTCAGAATAGATGTGAAAGAACATATTCGATGTGGAAGGCTGCAAGACTAAACACCTTGCGGCATCTCAGGAAATGGAAAAGAGAGAGGATTGAGGGAATTGGACAAGAAATAGAAGGAATTCTCAACAGAGAATGTATGGGCAAGACTTCTGAGTTATACACGGAGCTCAGAGT
>MQRK01224307.1:0-14473 GCA_001938485.1 Girardia tigrina | reverse complement strand
CGAGGGAATACAAGGCCGCTGGTTTCCTAAGGATTCATATTCAGAAGAATCATCAAGAAACGCCAACATCCAACGCCCAGAGAGAAGAAAACTTGGAAGAAGAGAACGAGGAAGAGCCATCATCAAACCAATCCAATCCTCAGTTGCCGGACGCAACTGTGAGTATGCCGAGGATACAGCCGAACGACGATGCCGAAGAGACGCACCTACAATACCGACTGACAGCCGATTACAAGACTGCAAGAGGAAAATTCAAGTGCCCATTTCGAGATTGTTACGCATCCACCGTAACAGCCAACATCATGTACGGCCATGGTACCAAGTTCCATGGTTGGTCGTTCGTTACTGGCAAGCCGACTGCTCAGAGGCGGAAGGCCACTGACCCCGTAGGAGGCCTTTCGGGGGGCCCTTAAGGACTTTAGTTTGGGTGGACCCTCTAAAGAGCCTTATGCTCAATACCATTACAGAGATGGGAGGCCCACATCTGTAGGTAATAAGTTTTGCATTATAATTTGTAAGTATAATATTTAGTCATTGATAAACTCAGGATAATTCTTAAATGATTATACCCTATTTATTTATACGGAAATAATTTTTTCTACAAATTTGGTTTGCTGATAAATAATGAAAGAATTGAACTATAAAATGGGAAATCACTATCAAACGAACTCTGAATGATCTCGGTCATTGCGCATGATTGGTGATGAAAATGAGCCGATAGTTTTGATAATCTGCAAATTATGGTTTTTGATGGGGAAATTGAATTGGATTAATAAAAAAGATTCTTAGATTGAATTTCCAATAATGCAAAGAAAAATGCCAAGGTTGGATCATCCACTTAAAAAAACCAAAGTAGTCGGATGTCTCGGGTCATGGCCAACAGAAAATGATGAAGTTCTGCAAGGTCCGCAGTTGTAACAGACAGCAATCAACAACCTAAGAAGGAGATGCATTGTGTCAAACATAAAATATTGCTCCTCAACATGGTTGAAACACAACATTACATGTTACAATCAATGTTAAAATTTCATAGTTTTACCGGTAAACCCAATACTGGAAAGGAAAAAAAGTCCTAAAATGACGCCTTAGTCTAATCTTGTGTTTCAATGGTTTATATGACCTGAAAATGTTTATCCTTTTTTATATTAAAAAAATTTTTGTATTTGTCAGAAAAAAAACAAGAAAAAGCCGATTAGGAAACCAGTTTTATTTTTTAAACATAAATGAATATTTTATAAATTTATGTTCAGGTGTGAAACAAAGTTCTAGCATAACTTATATTAACAATGATATACAAAAAACAAAGCTCAACAAGGTTTGTTTACATCATCTATGGAATCATCCTTATTTTCGAACCTCTGATTCCAAAGACGAAGTAAATTCTGAATACATTTAAGGAGGTTTGTTTATGTTTGAATTCATTATTAGTTGTGAACGTTTTCCAATTTAATATGTTCTACACAGCCCGAAAAAGTGAGTCTGTTGATTCTAGGTAAAGCGAGTACGGTTAAAGAAGGAGAATTTCCTATTCAAAAGATCCACAATGTGTATTTGGGAGCTGTCATGAAGAAAAATAACAATTCTGGTTGTGTTTGTGAAATGTTATCTGTCTTCTGTGACAGTTTTCGACAGAAAAATTTAGTATTCTTAGGCTGATTGAGTTCCAACATTGTACAATAAATCATGCCCTTCATTTCCGACCAGACATAAACTTTGATCTTATTTTGATACAGCTCTAACCATGAATTTCCAGCTTCTTTTGAATGTCATGTTCTATTCAAGATAAATTTCTCTCGGCAGTAAGCTGGCAGTAGCGATATGAAACCCCCTATGCAAAGTTGACGGACAAAATGGGTTAGTCGACACAGGACCCACAATTACCTTTGCAAACTTTGTTTGCGTGATGCTAAACATTTTATCCAGTCCCAGTGATGTCAAATGCGGGTTTGCTGTGACACAGGTACACTACCGGCCATCGTCCATAAGTGAGGATTTACCTTTAATAATTAAGATTTGGGATCGAATATGCTTGAATTTCTAAAACTAATTGTACGGAAACCAATTATGTCTTTTTTAATTACTTTGTAGATATTATATGTTATGCGTCACAAGCGTTTAGGTCAACCTTGTAAACATGCAATGAAAATAAATATTGCAGTTCAAGACATCTCAAAGTATAGGATAATTTTGAAACTTTAGATGTTATAAAAAGCTCTGAAATAATGAAAATATTTTACTTATATAAATTAATGATGATATGAACAAAAAGTTTATACAGGAACTTTGTTTCCGACCTGATATATTTAAAAGCAAATTTTACTTTTAATTATAAATCTGACACAGAAAAAAATATAATGTAATAAATATAATAAATTATAATATAATATAATATAATAAAGTAAAATAAAAATAAAACAGAAAATCCAGTAAAATAGCATTTTAAACGATTAAATAAAATATTTAGAAAAAAAATAATGAAAAAAAAACTTTTTTCAAATTTATTCAGGAAATGTTAAATAAATTTTATTTGAATTAAAAAAATGAATATAAAACCGAGTCGAGAATTCACAGTTATAAAATAAAAATAAAAATAACTGAGTACGGAAATCTATTATTTGATTTTGAAAAGATTTTCGTTGGAAAAAAATCCAATGGAAAACAGATTGAAGTTAGAATTGCTTTTTTTTTTTTGGAAATAAAAAACTTTCGTCATTATAAATTATCATCAGAAAGGAAAACAATTCCAAACAGAACAACAGTTTCAAACAATAATTTATGATTTAACATAAATATTTACCTTTTTCCTGATCAATCTTTTTCTGCCATACTGAACGATTAATAACTATTTTCGCTTCCCAAGGATAATGTATTGAGCCTTTTGTGGACGAGTTTTGAGCAACTGGTAAGTATAAAGCAGACATAAGTATACAATTAAAATATTTTGTTATAAATGAAAAATAAAACATTATTTAATAACAAATAAATTAATATAGATAATTATATTTATAAAATTATTGTAAAGGATGTACTTTTTGTTTTATTTTTTTGAAAGATTATGTGTTAGCAGAGGTCCATACAAATATCAAAGATTTTCTATTGAAATTTATTACTTAAGTCAGCTTTTAATTTGAAACATACGGTTTGACGATGCTATTCTGAAAACATATTAAATGGTGATTAACTAAACTTTTGATTATATGAGGGGTTAATTTAAATTTCCATCTCGCCAGAATAATTTATTATTTTTTTTAATTTAAAGGTAAAATATTTTAATGTTAATATGCGTATTAAATATTTTAAAAAATTAAAAAAGGATATAATAAAACAACTATTAAAAAAATCAAATACGTACTTTAAAATAAAACATGTTTTTAATGTGTTTTTTTAAAAATATTTCAAAAATTAAAAATGATATAATAAAAGAAAATCTTAAAAAATTAAATATCTATTTAAAAATAAAAACATATCTTTTTAAGGTGTCTATTAAATATCTTAAAATTAAAAATGTTAAGAAAACCATTAAATATTAATTTTATAAATAAAAAATATTTTTAGTCATAACAATTTATATATTTTAATAGAAATTATGAAACAATTTTAAATAAATTTGAAAATAAATTTTTAGTTTTAATGGGAAAGTTATTTAATAAATTTGCAAAATTTTAAGTAAATTTTGAAATAAATTTTTAGTTAAAATGTGAAGATTATTTAATAAATTTGCAAAATTTTAGAAATTGAATCGAAAAATTTAATGGATTAATTCGTGACGAGAAAATTAAATTAACAGAAAAATTTGTTTAAATGTGTGAATTTTTGATATAGTAATAAATTTTGGTGTTAAAAAAATGAATCCTGATATTGAGGTTGCAACCACTTCTCACAGATTATACACTACCTAAGTTTCTAACTATAGGATAGTCTTACAGATACATTTTGCAATTTTAAAAACAACTTGTCAAGACGAGTATTTCGATATATAACATGGGGGATAAACGTATCCTACCAAAATTACGGAATATAGGTCAAATCAAGTGACTCATAATTTTGGTGAAAATAAGGTATAATTTGTGTGTTTTCATTGTGTTTTCTAACGTTCATCAGTTTAATTATAATTTCATTTCATTTTGTTGTGTTTAACATATCAAAATACACTATTAATTATCATGTCTTCTTTGCCGAGCTTAAAACCTTCCGGAAACAGTGAAAGCATTTAATAGAGAATTCAGAAACGACACAAAAAGGACGCAATCGAAAGAAAAAAGAGTTAGAACGGATAAAAACAAAGAGAAAGTTTGAGAACTCTACCAAGAAAGTCTAAGTCTAATCACGAATTCACATCCAAAGAATGTTGATATTGGACTATTTCCATACAAAACAAACCCACCACTAAACTGCAATTGCGAAAAGATTGGAATTCGCAAATAACATGATAACAATTCGTGATAATGGTGAAAACGATTTTAAGCAAATTTGAATCAATAATGAGGATCATTTACATATTCATAGTTACGAAAACAAACAGAATTGGTAGCAAAAATTCATTGTTTCATCATCCGGACACTACATCCAGTTTGACTTACAGTTTGGTGCTTATGTATACATAATGACCGTACTGTTGACAAGGGACCTGCTGAGGCTTTTGTTACTGTGAGGCCGTCTAGATAGAGTTGCAATGTTTTTTCTAATTCAGTTTTTTTTTCTATTGTAAACGATGGGCATTCATTGACATCATGCAATAAAGACCCAGCATCAAATTTTTGATGAAATATGGGACAAACCCTCAAGATATTGAAGGAGCGTCAAGAGTTCAACAAAGCCAATCGAAAATCAAAAAAACTGCTGCAAGTTTCTTTTGACATTCATGAGATTGTGCATCGTGAATATTATAACTTATTAAAAACGTATTGAACAATATAAATAAAATTTATTTATACATAAAAGTAAATAGAATCAGTTGCAATCGCTCATTATCCAAACAAATGATACTTGATCATTCATTTCAGTTTTATTTTCAAACAGTTACAAAAAACGGAAATCCTTTTCTATGCTAAGAATACAAGACACATAAATAAAAGTATTTCAAACAAGTCGGTAAAGTAACAAAATATTATTTCTGGGAAACAGTTCGTATTTGATAAATTGTACCCTTTCCGAGAAGCGAATGTCAAATGCGAATTATTCGTCATTTAATTAAATCTTCGGTAAAAATTTCGTTTATTTAATAAAACTTTTAAAATACGATTTGATAAATAGAAATTGATAAAGAGAAAAACATAAAGAATACAATTTTTGTATTGAAAGACTTTCTTTTGGAGGAGATTAACTTTTGCTTTATAATCACTAAACTTTACTTAGCGTAAATTTAGTTTAAACGAAGGCTTTTAATAAGGTTCGTTTTTGGCTAAGTTTAGTACTTAAACATTTAAAAATGAGTTTAAAAAGTTGGCATCAAACTTTCACTTTTTTGATTGAATAGAAAGTTCTTGTATGACGATATTCATGATATACATCTGATCTGAGAATGTAGTTTTACAAAGTTGAGTTTTTACAAAATTAGACTGATAGTTACGAAGTTAAACAGTACTGATGAAAAACTATGGAAATGTGGTTAAAAAAACTTTGAAATTAACAAATAAATTTATTATTAGGTTGACAAGTATGAAATTTGTAGACATGATTACAATAAATTCAAATAGTTATAATTTAACAATGACTTAAGATTTTGTTGCTCGTTTTTTTGTGTTGGATTGCTACAAATCTTGGTTATTAACCAAATTCGAATAAAATGAATTAAATTTTATTGATAACTTGTTTCAATAATAAGTATTTTGAAAAATGAAAAAGGCAGAAATTCGAACTATTATAAAGTACGAGTTCCTACGTGAAACACCAGCATGAGAAACCGTTCGAAACATTAGTAGTGTATTCGGATACAATGCTACTACACAGTAGACCGTCTCAAATTAGTTCAGGAAATTAATTAATTAAAATTAGTTAATTTTAACCTCAATAATCAGTCTCTGGTCGCCCAGGAACGCAGGTAGATAATGACGAACTGGAGATAACCGTGTAATCAGATCAGTCACAAAGTGCTCATGATTTATTACTAACGTTTCCTGTTGCAAAGCAATCAATATTTAATCACTTTGCCCAAATTGGTAAACTGAAAAGTTTGATAAGTGTATTCCACATGAGTAGAAAGTAGAAACAAAAGCGTTTGAATACATGTTTGATGATGCTTTCTCGTTATAAAAGTGATTGCATTTTTAATAGAATCTTCCTTTTTGATGAAAAGTGAATCCAATATGATAATTGCAAACGTTTAGCAAACTTGTTAAACACGAATGAAGCACCAAAACCCAATCTAAGGCACAAAATCCACCTAAAGAAGCTGATGGTGAGTGTAATCCATTATGATTTCATGATACCTAACTCGTCGATTACAGCAGATGTCTACTGCAACAAATTGGAAGATATGATGCGGAAACTCAAAGAAAAAAACCGCATTTGGAAAACAGGTTAACTCCACGATAATGCGAAACCACAAACTAAACCTAAGACAGAAATAAAACTACAGAAACTAGAGTTAAAACTTCTGAATAATTATCCATATTCATCAGACCTAGCCCAAACTTACTACCATTTCTTCGTCAATTTGAAAAAAATTTTGATAGGAAAGAAATTCAATTCAGAAGATACCGTAAAAATGGACTTCCAGGAACTGGTACATTCTCACCCACCAAATGTTTATTCAAATGGCCTCAACAGGCTGCCGCTCAAATGGCAAAAGTGTGTCGATAATATTTGTGCATATTTAAATGAATGACATAAATAATTATATTGGTAAATTAATAATAAACTTTGACTTAAATTCTATAAATTTCCTACTTGACGACCTAATAATAAATGATAATTTTATTTTTATTTAATGACTATTAGTTAATAATGATTACCATTCTTCTCAACCCAACAATTTTCAAAATGGTAAAAAACCCTGCGAAACCGTGAACATGATATTTGGATGTAAGAAATTAACATATGATCACAATTTTTGTGGATTAGTAAACTTGCATAGTACAGCGATTTAGGCTAACGACTTTATTCCTGTAAACAGGAATTGTCAAAAGAAAAATAAGAATTGCTTTTCTTGAAGTATTAACATTCGCTTCTTCAAATGGCCAGTTTCTATGTAAAGGGGGTTGTTTCAACCAAGTCTATTTCTGTCGCTATAGGGTTTGCTTATATTTTTAACAAGTATTTACATTTCTTCCTCTGTTCAGTAATTTTAGACACTTATGTTTCTCTAATATGATTGACCCAAAGGTGGTCATAATACTTCAGTAAATAAAACATTATACTATTGAACAAGTAAACAACTTCTGTTTATTTAACTTAAACATTATGAAGCATTTAATAATCTTTACAAACATGGAGTGTCACTAAAAATTTAAAATTTCTATTTTAGGTTTTATTTAATGGATTTCAAGAATTTTTGTCGACTTTCCGTCAATAAAAGAAAATTATCGATTCAACTCAAATAAATTTGTCTGACGAAAACAGAGTAAAATTTTAGGACTTCTCAGTCATTAGAAGAGTTAAGTGGAACAAATATGGGCTCATTATAGAAGAATACTAAAACCTTTTCAAATATATTTTTAAAATATATTGCTTTTCTTGTGTGAAAATAAAAAATTTTCATGTTCACTCCTATTTTTTAAGAAAAGCTTCACATTCTTTGATATAACTGTAGGGGGTTCAAAAATCTGTTGATGGCCTTTTATATTTATAAAAATATAAATAAATATATATCATAACAAAATAATTTTTTTAGTTTTATATGTATATTAAAATGTTGGAAAGATAAATAAAGATTGAGAAACAGACAATGAATGAATAACAATACAGTTCGAGACTTTAAATCTCAATAATTCTTACGATGATCTTCTGGAACGGAAAAAGTAAATTTGATATATTTATAATTGAACACTGTTTAGTCACTTGTTTGGATCGAATTCGGCTTTTACTAGTTTCGTAGTGAATGTGCAACTATGAGTTTGTTTAAAAACCCGGATCAAGGAGATGGGTTCGGAGGCGAATTAGAACGAATTGAGATAGAGATAATTGAATGTCCAAGTCTTTTCTCTTTCAGACATGAGAAGAAGAATTTATAATTTACCATATTATAGCAATAGTGAACCAATTCCAGCAAATAGATACGATGCACAGCCACGATGGAGGCAGAAAATATTTTATAATTTGTTGAAATTTTAATTTAATTTATAATTTTTGCCACTATGAGTCATACTAATTTTTAATTTACATATATTATTATTCATTTTACAACTTAATACTATACAATATTATATATTATACAGCTTATATTATATAGTTTATTTCAAGTCCTGGTGGACGAAAATCAGAAATTCAATTAAATATTTGATAACAAATGGTTTACAGATACCGTTTGTGATTAATGACCTAGGCATCTGTTTAAAATCTCTACAGCTATTGAAACAATGAATATAGGTGAAAAATTGATAGACAAATTATCATTTCTCATATACAGACTCTATTACAAATTAAAATTCCATAAATGAAGTTAACAGAGGATGGCTGGGATCTCAGCCACCTCACTTGTGGAGCACAAATTTATGTCCAAGGTCCTAAATAATGAATCGATATCTATTGAAGAATGACCCTTCCTAAACAGTGGAATAACCAACCAAGTTACTTGCCAACCAAGTTTAGGCCAAAGAAACAACGGAAAGGAAAAAATGAGTAGAGCATGTGGAAGGGATGTTGAAACTCAAATCCACGTTTTCTGTTAGTGCAAACGCAACGGCACTCTGATACAAGCAAGACATAAAGCAGTTGCACATATTGTCAGGGATGCTCTGCTAACAGAAAATCCAATTCTGAAAATCAAAATGGAATGCGAAGCTGAATTGTCTGTGTCTGAGAGGCGGATTGATCTTAAACTATACAACCATTGGACAAGGGAACTCTGGCTCATTGATATAAAACTCCCTATAACACGATGAAAGCACTAAAACAGCCAGGGACGATAACAAGAAAAAATGCAAAAATCTAAAGAAGGAAGATAAAGCTGCTCATAAAGGTGGGACTGTAATATTAGACACCTGTGTCGTGGGTTGTTTAGGGTCTTCGCCCCATGATAATGACACCCTGCTAAGTAAACTCAACCTTTCTGATGTCACGAAAATAATGTGTATAGTCTCCAACATCAAATACTCCGCGACGACTTGATGAAAACACAACAACGGAGAAAATAACCCATTGGTGTCCAATGCGGCGACAACAAACCCGAATAACACTGTCGCGGCAGATGCACCAGCTGCCTGATTACTCTTTATATAGGATAAATATGCTCTGCACAGCGACTTTAGCTCAGAGCATCCACTGAATATTCGAGGATATCATGAAATATATTTAAAATCGAAATGTTTTCTGTTTTTTTAAATATAATGTGTCAGCACATAAACCTTTTAAACCTCCAAGGCCTCAAAAAAATCAGTACCATTTTTGGGAATAAAATAATTCAACGCTTTAAATATTTATTAATTTTTATTTTATTTTTTTTCAAAAAACATAATATTAATATGAAAAAAATTCTATAATATTTCTATGAATACCTGCTTTAGTTGGGTCCTCTGCTATATCCAGTTTATATCCTGCTTTTCTCATGTTATTAATAATGCAATCAAGCATATTTCCCAAAATATTAAAGCTTGGCTCAACAATAAAGTTTGAAAAACCTGAAAATAAAGAAATATCAAAAAGCAATATTGACTTAAAAACTTTGTTCAACTCCGCCTCTTAAATTTAAAATTTATGAATAATCGATTTTCAATTAAAAAAAACGAATTGGAGTACACCTTTGAAACTCCTCCAAATGCGCAAGTATTATGTGATAGAAACTCAAGTAAAAATTATATTAAACATTAAAAAATCTTTATTTATGCAAAAGTGAGAACATAAGACTCAAACATTGTAAAACAACTTTAATTAAAGCAAACTGAAATATGTTATCCTTGTCAGTATAATCCATACAAAGATAACAATAAAATTGCCCTACTTCTGTATTGAGAGCCCGTTAAAGGGATTACCGTTACCCTAACATCAACCATGATAATAAAACGAATTATCAAATATTTGAATAAAATAAATAATAAAAAATATCGATAAAGGGCTTGTTATTTAGGTGTTGGTCTCTATCATCAACATATGAAAAAGCAGATGCAAGCATAGATAAACTAACAGAACTATTGCAGAAAAATGGCTATTCGAAATCATTTTTAGAGAAATTAACTAATGAGACGATAGATAAATTAATGAATAAAGAACATGAGGGTAAATACGAATTAAAACCCGATAAATTATGTAATGAAAAATTTTAATATTGGATATACGCTAATCGTTCAGAAGGTTACAAAAAATTTAAATCGTCTATTTTAAATTCAATCGATACTAAAAATTTGAATTTAAAAATCATTTTTTTTCAGTTATGCCACTGATTAAATAACTTATTGTCGTTTCGTATAGTGGAATTCTAAAAGAGACATAAATTTTTGTTATAATAATTTGCATTTTTTATTTGTTTTATTTTAAACTAGTAAAATATGGACTATTACCAAAAAACCCCCGAAATATCCCATTTAAAAAATATGAACCAAAAAATCACGCCCTTAAAAATAAAGGACAAGTATTTTTTTTTCAAATACTCAAAAATAAAAATACATATCATATAATAATTTTAAATAATAATTATTTTATTAATAATTTTTAATAAATTATTATTTATATTATTTTAACAAAAATATTAAAAAAGATATTTCAATCGTATGATAAATTTTAAAAAAAATTAAAATTTGACAGAAAAATTATTATTAAAAATTCAAACAATATATTACAACTTTTATTTTAAACAATAATTATTTAAAAATGTAGCCGAAAAACCTATTTTTTTTACTTAAACATAAAATTTCAGTAATAAAAAAATAAATAAATAAAATCAATTAAATTAAACAAATCGAGACATCCTTTTAATTTATGACAAAAAATTATAACTAATTTACTAATATTCCTTCAATTACAATTGTAAAAATTCTTTTCAGGAAAAAAACGAAAGAAAAATTTAACAAATAAATTTTGCTTCAGAAATATTTGTAATAAGAAAAATAAATAAAAGTAATTTCCGCTGACGGAAATTAAAGAATTCTGTTGAAACAAAATTAATTATTGTTACAAAGATAGACATGAATATTTAATATTTTTTTTATATTGAAAATGAAACAATTAAATTAATAAAAGAAAAAATAACATAAAATCAAAAATATAATAAGAAAAAAATTCATTTCATAAAATTCTCTAAATGATAAAAATAAAAAAAATACGAAAAAATACTCTTAAATTACTTAGGACAAAAGATTGAGTTTTGGAATTTTATATTTATAAATAATTGATAATTATTGCCAGAGACGGAAATAAATTTGTTTTATTTATTACTGGAAAAAAATGATTTTATTTTATTGTTTTCATTTTTTCGTAAGCCAAAAATAAAGTTTTATGAAAAATATAAAATTATAAATTCAATATTATTTTAATTTTTGTGTTTTTTATTTTTAATTATGGATTTTAAAATATTTTTGTATTCTGATTTTTTTTTCAACAAAATTTAATTTTAAAATAATTGCATTTTTATAATTTATGTTTTTAATAGAAAGAATATATAAAAATAATTTTTTCCATCAGTTTTAATTATTTAAAATTTTTAAACTTTTAAATGCTTGATAATTTTTAATGTGTCGCAAAATTTTTATAGCATTTAATGACTTTAACCTACAGTTTAAGGAAATTCTAAGATAAACTTTAAACCAGTACTTCAAAGCAAATTCCAATAAACTTCTTGATTCTTGAACTTAGTCACACTGACAACTAAAGTGACACTTCATTCAGAATATATAAGGTTGTAAAAAAGTAAGAAAATTTTAATAATTTTATTGAGAAGGATTAAAATAAAATTTTACACATTGAAACTGAATAACCTAAAACTCAGTAAAAATGTTACTGATATGAACATTGTTTAGTGCCCTATATAAAAGATGAATTGTTAATGAAAGTCTGGTCGATTTCTGATTACGAGATCTATTAACTCACTTTGGTGTTGACATTTAACTTACAGGAGAGTCTCAACTCCTTGGAAGGACCTCCACCAGATTAAAGACTAATTTTTCCATCACAAATGTATTTCTATTAATAAACAATAAGTCTTATAGACATTATTAAAGATCCTATATCAATACTATCTCTATATAAATATTTACGTTTGTTACAAATATTATGGCGTTTCTAAGATAGTTTTTTATGTTCTTCATCACAATCAACCTAAATAGACTAAAGATATTTTGTATCTTTATTTCTACACTTTATATTCATGTTAATCAACTTCCATTTAATCAAAAATAAAGAACACCAATAAGTGAAGACTTAAAGCTTTGGAAGAAGATTTAAAAATAAATTTTATTAGAATTTGACATAATACCAATAATGAACTAAATTCTATTGAGTTGATATAATTTACCAATTATATACATGTAGATCATATAAATAATTACATATATAAAAATATCTTATTATATTACCAATAAAACGTCTTTCTTTTAACTAATCTCTTTCAATTTTTATTTTCATTTTTTAAAATATTTTATTTTACTAAAATCACTATAATTAGTAAAAATTACAATATTATTTTTTTCCATAAAAAATTTTTCGAAAATACTATATGTAATTAAACCTCAAAATTATAATTAAATAATATAAAATTTATTAAAAAGAATTATCTACTTACAAATAAAAATTAGTTTCATTGATTTTTTAAAAAAACTTTGTAAACAAAAATCAACATTAATCGAAACTGATCCAAAAACTCAGTTTATTTATACCTATATGCTCAAATATTATATTGTCATGTAACTCTGAGCTATGTTCGAAATTTCAAAACTATAGCTAAAAAAGAAGGTACTTTAAAATCGATCGCTAAATTAGATACAAACAAACAACAACACGGGGAATATATAAAAAACAGTAAAAATAGTTAACTAGTGTGGTCAATTAAAATTAAATATTATTTTGAATACGTCATAAAAAATGAAGATTCATAGCTACGAATGTATTTTTTCATCAATATTGTTTTGAATGACTGAATGGGGAAGCAAGACCACTTGAAGCTAAAGAGTGTGCTACCCACGATTAACCACATCGCACAAAACTCTTGTAGATAATGTACCAGATAAATGATACACATCACTGATTAACAAAAGCATAGTAACTCATTATCAGCAGCTCGACTATCCGCACTGGAACTTTCCATTGTATTGTTGGTCGATAAGTTCTCAAAATGAACAACATTCAATCCAAATTCAAAGATATGGATCGCCTCACGACCGAAGGCTGTTAAAATCATCGAGGTGTCTTTACCAAATGAAACTCTGGATATTCCCGCTGCTTCTCTTGTAAAATCGGTTGCAATAAACGTTTTAGTTGTATTCAGAACCGCAGTAAATAATGGACTTTGATGAACTCAAAATTTGATGATAGAATTTGATGTTACAAGTTTATAAACAGTCAAATCAACAGCAACGACAGATCCAATCTTTTTATTCAAAGCATTATCTACCGCTTCGCAACAAAGTATAAGCACAAGAATCATTTGACCAATTTGTAATTTGAAAAGGAATTTATTTTCAATAAAATCAGAACTCAAGATCAATGTAAACACAATCTTTATTTTGACATTTAATTTTATCACGTATAAATTTTCCAATTCAAAATCATTGAAAGTCCAATACACAAGTCTCTTGGAAACAACACATTAAAAAAACATAACAAAGAAATTTCCAGTATACAAAGAGTTTATTTTATTTCTATTTCGAATACCTAAAATACGGCTATTCTTATACATATTGTTCTTTAAAAATGCCGTTTTTACAAATCCAGTTAATGGAGAAATAACTTTGCACCAATGACATTCAAAAATATAATTATACAAAATTACCATTGTGAGTAGGAATATTGTTTAATTATGTAATTATGTTTAATTATGTAATCAATATTGTTTGTTACTAACAGAAGTAACTAAGATTAATTGCATAATAATTATTGAGTGATTGCTGATTAAATTGATTGTGTAAAGTCAATTGTGATGATACAGTAATATTGGTTATTTGTCTGATGTTGAATGTATGCTGAATGTTTGTTGATAGTATGTATGTCTTTGTTATTGTAAACCAATGAAAAGGCTTTGAAAATATGAGTCATTATAGCATCACTATTTCCCCCATTAAATAGACTAGATTGTTGATATTTTGTTATAGTAATAAATCTTATAATCGGAATTTGTTATTTGATATTAAATGGATAACATGGCGACCACGCTAAATACAAGCGAACTATT
>MQRK01224305.1:8703-26429 GCA_001938485.1 Girardia tigrina | reverse complement strand
AAGATAAAAATGGAAAAACTTGGGTCGACTTATTGCCAGAAGTTGAATATTCCTTAAATGCCACAACACAAAAGTCAATCGGAATGAGTCCAGCAGAAGTCGTATTTGGTTTCCCGATAGATAGACAATGGAATAATAATAAAGAGATAGGAAGAAATCGTGAAGATATTTTAAATACTGTTAGAGAGAATCAAAGTAAAATTGCATATGATAATAGTAAACGGGGAAATAGAGAATTTAATGTGGGAGAACCTGTTCTAGTAAAAGTTGAAACCAGAAGTAATAAAGATGATAACCGTTACGAGGGGCCGATGGAAATTCATAAAAAGCGACATGACAGAAGCTATGAATTACAAGATAAAAACGGAAAATTATTGGTGAGGAATATAGAGTGGTTGAAACCTTTTAAAACGAGGGGGATGTGAGATATTATAGAATTAAATTTAAATTAATTAAATAAATATTACGCAATCACCAAATTTAGAATAATTCTAAATTTGTATTATATAACTATTACGGGATCGAGAGCAGAGTTAACCTTTGACTCTCCATTTATTTTGTATATAACTGATGTATGTGTGTTTGTGATTTAGTTTTATTTTAATATATTTTAGTACCGATCTTTTGTCTTCTAACAAGTAGAAAGAATCACCCCGGGAATCTCGTCCGTGATCGATGTAGGATGCTAACCGATACGAAATAGAATATCGCAACAGAGACTCATTTGACATTGACAAAAGCGGTGCGACGTTTCTCAATTTGAGTGACTCTTTCAAGCAATTCAAATTATCGGACATTCTCACAGATCGATTTTCAGTGATAAATATACGATAAATATACTATTTTTAGTCAATCACAGAGATATAAATCATATGAATGATTGCAATAGAGCCCACATGGGCCTCCCATCTCTGTAATGGTATTGGGCCTAAGGCTCTTTAGAGGGTCCATCCAAACTAAAGTCCTTAAGGGCCCCAGATAGGCCTCCTACGGGGTCAGTGACCTTCCGCCTCTGAGCAGTCGGCTTGCCAGTAACGAACGGCCAACCATGGAACTTGGTACCAGGGCCGTACTCCGTTGGCTGTTACGGTGGATGCGTAAAAACCGCGAAATGGGCACTTGAATTGACCTCTTGAAGTCTTGTAATCGGCTGACAGTCGGTATTGTAGGTACGTCACTTCGGAATCGTCGTTCGGCTGTATCCTCGGCATACTCACAGTTGCGTCCGGCAACTGAGGGTTGGATTGGTTTGATGTCGGCTCTTCCTCGTTCTCTTCTTCCAAGTTTTCTTCTCTCTGGGCGTTGGATGTTGGCGCTTCTTGATGATTCTTCTGAATATGAATCCTTAGGAAACCATCGGTCTTGTATTCCCTCGGACAGTGTTGACATTGATATTTTCCTTTCTTCTGACATGGCTGGGCTTTCTTCTCTCTCTTCTTCCGTGGGATTGGCTCTGCTCTTTCGCGATCTCTTCTGAGATGCCTGTTTAACTCCTTCACTTCCGCATATTGTCTGAAACAGGTATCCATCGGGCAGCTGTGTTCTTTCAGACGAGGTAGCACCACTAGTCTTAGTTTTTGCTCGTCCCCGCTTCTTTGGATTCTCTTCAGTCGGAATACTTTCTCGATCTTTCCATCCATCTTCAGTAAGTTTTCCTG
Source organism: Girardia tigrina (assembly GCA_001938485.1). Taxonomy (NCBI): domain Eukaryota; kingdom Metazoa; phylum Platyhelminthes; order Tricladida; family Dugesiidae; genus Girardia; species Girardia tigrina. Next base: position 24,771 of record MQRK01224305.1, on the reverse strand, counting down.
CAGAACGTCTCTTTTAAATTCACCGAAACTGTACTCGGCTCCAAAGAGCCAGTGATCATCCACTCTGAAACATTCTACCAGATGTTGCTTTCTCCGACCGTTGATCTTCTTTTTTCCTAAGAGTTCGCATCCACTGATCTAGTTGACGTTCTCCGGGCATTCTCCTAAATCGACCTTGGTATTGTGTACGATTCTTCTCCGCGCGATGATATCCATTGGGCTTTGCAGTCCAATTGATATCTCATCCATCTTGATCCTTTCGACTTTCGAAATCCCCAAAGTTCGTCGAGTACATAGATTGTGAAATGCTTTTAGCCTTATCACGTGTACTTCATTTGTCCTCCAATTTTCACAACTATAGTAAACCACCGGGAATACACAGCTGCTAATTATGTTCTTATTCCGGAGAGACAATTTGTTGTTCTTCATCACTGGTCTGATCGTACGTAATTTCGCTGCTCCTTTCTGAATTCTGGTTTTGATGTCCGTACCTGAGCTTCCTCCACTTTCAATTATCGAACCCAGATAGCAGAATTCGTCCACCCATTCTATTCCGGCATTCAGCTCGTCTCTTGCTGCAATGTACTTCGCTCCATTGAGATTCAGGATCTTTGTTTTTCCAATGTTGATTTTGAGCCCCATATTCAAGAAAACAGTGTTGAGACACGTGAGATTCCGTTCGATATTTCCATAGTCTTCGTCCAGTAAGCACAGATCGTCTGCATAAGCAAGTCTGTTCACGGTCAGCTCTTTCCCATTGTATTTTAGTTTCACACCACCTGATAAACCTTCTTTGATCGCGGTCTTAATTGCATGATCAAAGACAAGGTTGAATAGTAGAGGACCCAATACGCAATCCTGACGGACTCCTTTGTCCATACTGAATTTATCCTTTACAATGCTCCCCGTGAAACCTTCACGAAATTTCATGATGATACTTAGCACCGATCCTGTATTCCAATTCCTTGAAGGCAATCCCAGAGAACTTTCCTGGGTACGCTGTCAAATGCCTTTGAAGGTCGATAAAAATAGCAAATACGTTTATGTTCCGGTATCTGGCCTCTTCTTGTATCTTTCGTAAGATACCAATCGCGTGCGCTGTGCTTCTGTTTAGTCTGAAACCAAATTGCCAGTCATCCAGTATCCTTTCGTGATGTGGCAGTAATCTATTTGCAATGATTCGGGCCATGATCTTCCCTCCTGCATAAAGTAGGAATATACCTCTATAATTATTCAATTCCTTCTGGGAACCCTTTCCTTTGTATAGGATCACGACTTTCGTCGTTTTCCAAGCCTCCGGGAATACTGCTCTTTTCTCCCATATATCCACGAAACATTGCTGTATCTTCTCAGTCAGATGGAGACCGCCCCATTTATATAGCTCTGGAATGATACCGATGTTTCCAGCAGCTGTACCGTTCTTTAGTTATCCAATAGCGGTACCTACTTCTTCTATGCCCGGTGAGTGGTCTATTTCGAGTGCTTGGCTCTGTTCGATTTCAACGAGATAGTCTTTTTCGCTTTTTCTGAAAAGACGTGAGAAGTGCTCTGCTAACACTTCGTCCGTCACATTGCTTTGTACAGTACAGAGAGAGGATTCCTTCGTTTCACTATTGCAGAGGACTATGAGCTCCGTGTATAACTCAGAAGTCTTGCTCTTACATTCTCTGTTGAGAATTCCTTCTATTTTTTGTCCAATGCCCTCAATCCTCTCTCTTTTCCATTTCCTGAGATGCCACAAGGTGTTCAGTCTTGCAGCCTTCCACGTCGAATATGCTCTTTCACATCTATTCTGAATATATTCTTTCCTTCGCTTCCATTTCTCCTGCAGTAGTGGTTTCAGCTCTTCTAGGTGTCCGTTTAGCAACCTCTGTTTGAGCGGGACTTCTTTCTTTCTGTATCTTTCTGAGGTCTTCAAAATGACCTTCTCCACATCATCCCAGCTCTCGGCGTTCGGACAAGCCTGTCCTATGTCACTACTGATGGCCACTTTGTTGTTCTGCAAGGAGAATCTGTCAATTTTTCCTTTTCTTTTCTTTCTTCTATCATTCGCCAAAGTGAGTACTTTATTGTTGTTGGTGATCCGTAACGTTAACACGACTAAATCGTGGTCAGTCAAAATTCGGGTAGCTTTGTGTAGCCCACATAAATGATTCATCACTACAAAGAAATAATTCTCAATTTGAAACAAGGATCGAAAATATCGATAATAATTATAATCCATATAAATTTAATATAAATGAGAGATCTGATATTGGTCGATCATCTGGTTTTAATAGATCGAAATCTGGTTTAGATTATATACTAACCAATGACGATAGAGACATATATACACCAAAAAAAGATAAATTAGATGGAGAAATTAGACACTCTGCAGAGGCAAATGTAAAAACAACATCGATATTTTCTCAATTAAACGTTCTCTCCCGACTCTTTTTCGTATTTAAATTGGAAAAATAAATCATTAACAGGTCAGAAAAATTCAGAAAAAGAATCTCTAATAACAGAAACCGAAAAACCCTCTGTCGAGATACAACAATAATATAATGTCAAATTAAAAAAATATTTAATTATGTATTTATAATTAAACTTGATTATTTTTTATATTAATGGTTTGTGCAAGAAAAAAAGGAAAAGTGTTCCTCATATATATTCAAAAAAACTTATTTAAAATATGTAATTTTGTTGTATTAAATAAAAGTTTTAAAAATTTCAACCTCTGATTTCTTAAATTCGAATTATCATGAACCTAACATTTAATAAAGTTAATAATTATATTTTTACATTATATTTATGAAAGGTTTAACCAAAATTTGTATTAAATGTTTATGTTTTTTGATAAAAACATTTTTTAAGTTTCAGTAAACAAATTATATCATTTTAATTATTTTTTGATATCTCATTAATTTAGATGACCGTGATTCTATTCTTACATATATGTTTAACGATCGCGATCGGAGCATATGTCAGTGCTCAGTATAACGCAGTTAGTTCCTCATTTAATAAAAATTTATTTAAGAAAATCAGATTTATGTTACTTAAATATTTAAATTTCAAAAGAACTAAAATGACGTTATTGTGAAGATAATTAGATGTACAGTACACCGTCGGTTTTAGGGCAAAAAATATCAAATTTTGCTCAAAAACCAAGAATTCTCCAAAAACCAAAAAACACACAAAAAAATAAAAAACATCGAAAAACTAAGTAAAATTTATTCCAATTTTTTAAAATAATCAGTTATTGTTTTCCCAAATTTAAATTCCTTCCTTAAAAAATTATTTATTGCATTCTAAACTTGATGTACTCTTTTTGAACATCAAAAGGTATACATTCAATAATATTTGCCAATTCTTTAAGTTTTTCCCATCTTAACTTTAGTTTATCATAACGAACTTTTTCACAAATTTCAGCTGTTCCGGTCTCCTTCTCCAGCGCTTCTGATAAATTTTCTTCATAAACATCAACAATAACGTCCTCTATATCTTCCTCAAGCATTTGAATTTTCATATTTTGGTTGGTTTCTTCTTTTTTGGAAAATGCCTTTTTGAAACAATTAATAATCGATTCTTTGGATATTAACTCCCAGGCAATAGAAGTAAAAACAATAGCATTTTTAATATTAATGTTTTTAAATGGATCATTATTTAAATCATCTTCTTCAGTTGCCAAAAAATCAACAAGAGAATTATTGTATTGATCCTTGAATGCCTTTATCAAACCCATATCCAATGGATGTGTTGTGGAAGTTGTGTTTTTTGGCAAATACAAAAACTCTATTGCCGAAAGTTGGATATTCGGATTATCTAAAATAATTAAAATTTTCATTTTCTCCACTTCCATCTCATTATTAATTTTAATTAATCCTTTTCAAAAACTTTTGATATCATCCATGCCTTTGGTGAGTGTCCATAATTTGTTTTTATGGATTTTGGGTCAAACCCACCAAAACACCTCGGTTTTTTTGCCTGCCTATTACTAGAGGTTCCATTTTGTTTCCGCACATATTACAGTAAAATAATATGGTAACTCTCTGTTTTTTTACTTTAATACCTCTACAATCATCATCGGGTGCGACAAAACTTTTTGAAGGACAGTTCTGATAGTTAAATCCTGTTTCATCGAAATTCCACAATTCCTGAGGTTCATATTGTCCAAGTTTTGTTTTAAGAACATCGTAAAATTCATCTAAATGTTCCAAATCAGCAGATCTTGATTCACTGGCAATTCGTTTAAACTCCAATTTATTCCGTTTTTTAAAATTCTCCATCCACCCATNAGACGCCTTGAAGTTTTCTAATCCAAGTTTTTTTGCAATTTTCACAGCGATGGTTTTGATTATCGTTCCATTTAATGGAATCGATGAAGATCTTAGGCGATTTAAAACTTCCAAGACCAACCCATTAAGCTCTTTATATTTATTAAATGGATTTTTTTCATAGTTTCTTCCGATTTTTGTTTGTCACATTTTCTTTCATCCCAAATGTTAAGAATATTGTCTAAATTCTTTTTAATTCTAAAAATGGCACCTTAACTTGCAGAAAATTTTTCAATTAATTTTCTCTCTGTTGTTTTTCCATCCTTCAAACATTTCGCAATTTCAAATTTTTCGCTCGGTGTTAGTTTTTTCGTCATTGGGGATAAATGTTTTTTTTACAAAATTTAACATAAAATTTAACAAATTTTTTGAAAAAAAGCTTGTAATATTTTAAATTTGGGGAAATTTTGATACTTATTTCAGACAAAGATTAAATATTATTTTTAGGTTAAAAAATATGTCCCAAAAACGAAACATAATTGTACTTTTGGAATAAAAACACAATATAAATAATATTTAATAGTGTGATTATCTTAAAACTTGCCCCCAAAACCAAAATTTCCCCAGAAATCAAGGTGCCTCACCATAAAGAATTCCCCTGAAACGAGGGTTGACAGTATAAAAGTATTTAAAATAACATATTCATACTTAAAATTATAATAGATATTACTGATCAAAAGTATTTTTAATAAATTATCCTGTGTATAAATATTTAGAAAAGTTTGGACATTTTAAAATTATTGTATACGCTGGTTTTATTTTAATAAATATTAAAAAATCAATATATGGAGATCACGCCGAATGTTGGATTCAATTTGGCTCCAAATACATTCAGTGGTAAACAAGATATCAATGTTTTTCTTAAAAATTGCAAGCGGTTCTTCAAAGTCGCGCAGATCAATGAAGAAATCTAGGGACTTGTCATTGAAGCATTCATGTGTAAAGATTTAATCATTATATATGAATCAGTGGATCCGAAAATTTCCAATTTTAAGGAACGATTAAAGAAAGCTTTCAGTCGGACTACGTCATTAATTCAAGGAGCAGGATTTAATATCATATTGAAAAGGCGCAGATTCTTCATGCACATAGTTTTATAAGATCGAGAAAATTATTGACAAAGTTGTGGCTCATAAATGGAACAAGGGGAATGTCTGTCATATTTTTTAACATACTGTGTAGAAAATATTGACGTTAAAAACAAATTTATATCCAGGATGCTAAATCTCCATAATTTATTAAAAATAAAATAAAAGATGAAAATGTAAAGAAAGAAGTTCATGCAAATGAAATCGTCAACATTAATCGACCGAGAACATTTTCCAATGTTCTAAGTAAGAGAGACAGATTTATAGAGCAACCCGGTTCTTCATAATCATGAAACTCAATAACCACATATCAAAACAGAAGATCAGAAACAAGGAGAGATGGATTGCAATATAGACAAAAAGATAGTAAAATATGATATTGTTGCAGAAAAAGGGGCCACATGACGGAGGATTGTAAAGAAAATACAATGGTTTTTTACTGTTACCGAGGTTTTAGTGATATCAGAAGACAGTGCTCACATTTGAGATGTTCCCAATGCAATGGTCCGGGCCACCTCGGATATCAATGTCGCAGCAAATACCGATCTCAAAGGTGGAATAACAAACAATAGTAAAATGGAGAGGGCGACGATATCACAAAATGAACCTGGTTGGAATCAAGGATGCAGAAGACGAAAATCTAACCGGATATTAGACAGAGCGATAGTCAAACTTTGGCGCTCTAAAAGGGAAGGTGATGCTTGGAGCCATTAACTAAAAAGTAAGAATATCTTAGATCCTTTTATCTGTAGTATATATTATTGTAAATGTAATTGAACTAATAATTTAGAGTATATTAGTTCTATATGTAAAAGTAAATTATGTTGTCAGGATGTAACAATAACCATTAAAGGATAACAATAAAGAAACGATTTTTATAAAAATGCTTTTTTATCTGTGTGGGGGGGGGAATAAAAAATTTGCGATGATTATAAAAATTCCTCTAGCATATTGCTTAAACATTTTAACATTTACTATTATTCCCCAGTTTCAATATATCATTTTACTCCTATCTTTATAAAGTAGCTTTAGTTAAATATTTACATTTAACAATTTTTCGTATTTTTAGAGACTTGAAACTGTGAATACAACAATGACTTATTTTATGAGCTACTATAATATAAACGACAACATAACGAAGTATATTGATTATTGTCAAACAAATGTAAGTACACTCAAGGTATTTGTATTTTTTGCAATGTTCCTTTAAATGTATGACTTAGAATAGATATATTTGTGCATTTTGGATTTGAGTCTTAAATATAGACGAATTCAAATGATTTAGATTATTTTTAAATAAAAAACGATCTATTTAAAATAAAAAATAATTTTCTGATTATATTTGTCTTAATTTTAACAAGAACAGTTATAAAGAATAAAATTCTGAAGGAAGAATAGAAATCTTTCAAAGATTTGTTATGTTAGGGATGTCAAATACTTGTATCAGTTTGAGGATTAAGTTAAGTAAAGGACGCTTATTACATAGAACAAATATTTTTAAATATTACAAATGTTTTAAAAAATTCATAATTTGAAGTGATTTAAAAAGGTTTTTTGAAATATTAAAGTGGATAGCGCTTTGCTCTATTGTGTTGTCAAGTATGCAATTTGTAGGCACGATTACAATAAATTTAAATAGTTATAATTTAACAATGAATTTTTGTTGCTTAGTTTTTTTTGTCAGATTTGCTACATTGAATGCATCAATAGCAATTAATTAAAATAGTTAAGAAATTTTTAAAATAATCAGTATTATTAAAAAATAGAAACGGCAGAAATTTGAAATATTATGAGGTACGAGTTCCTATGGGAACAAAATAGACTGTGAACAGACAATGACAAAACTACAAGAACTTGAGTTGGAACGTCTGCATCGTCCTTCATATTCATCACATCTAGCCTCTACTGTCTACTATTTCCTCATCAATTTGACCAACTTTTTCATAGAAAAAAATTCAATTCCTAAGATTCCGCAAAAATGGCCTTTCAGGAATTTACAGATTCTCGCCCACCAAATATTTAATCAAATAGCATCAACAATACCTTTTCTATTCACGTACAGTGTGCAGTAAGAATTTCACCTCCTCTCCGGAAGTTTGCATTTCGATGATTTTATTTTTAATCCGGCTTCTTCAATTCATTTGAGAACTTCCTCGAGTACTTTATAATGTTCTATGGTTTGAGTCGCAATTAATATATTATCTATGTATACTGATTAACCTTTCTTAATTGTTTGTAGTGTCTTAGTCATCAACTTCTGAAACATCAATCTAACGGATTCTATGCCAAATGGCATTCTTTGGAAACAGATGTGACCACTCTATAAGGAAAAGGCAGTTTTTTCTTGTGGCGACTCTTCTAATTCTATTTTATAATATGTGTTTCCTAGGTCAATTGTACTAAAATATCTTGTAAAATACAGATTTTTCATTATTTCATCCATATTTGGCATCTGGAATGCTTGTCTTTTTGAGATTTGATTCAGTTTTCTGAAATTCATACATAATCTTATCGAATCAATAGTGTTGATCTAATGGTTTGTTCTTATGGGAGTTGCAATATTGTATTATTCCATTTTCCACGTTTTTGATTGTTTTGTAATTTATTTTGTAAATGCTCTGGTTGCGTTTTTGGTTTAATGTTAATTATTTTATCTATTGTTTTTATTTCATGTTTTAATAGAGTTGTTCAGCCGATTTGCTAATCATTTGTCATGAAAATCTTCTTGAATTGCGTAAGTAACTCTTTTATTTGTTTTTTTTTGTTTATAGCTTTATGTTTCTCTGCTTCATTTACTTACTGGTCATCCTTTATTTTATTTTCAAACTTTTCTTCTAATTCATAAATCAGGTGTACTCTCTTATGCAATACCATACATAGGGTTTCTAGCTCTCCCATAACTTTTATCTGTGCATTGTTTGCTGGCGTCAACCGTTGATTGGTATTATATATCGATGTCATGTTAAACATCCTTGCCAATTCTTCCGATATCACATTCACAAAAACTCCTGAGAATTGCGAAATACCATTTCTTCTACTATTTTCACTGTTATACTCGGGAGTCCTTGAAGTTTGTCATAGGAAAACTTATTTTGTCTATCTCCTAAATGCATAATAATTTATGCATCAACTTTTTTGATCTCTACACTACGTTTTTTATCTCTCCTTTTTAATCCTTCTACTGAAATTAGCAGCGGCTACGAAGATAGACATGATTTTCTTGATAACTATAATTGTGAAGATGATGATTTTATAACAAATTCATTTGTTATGTAAATCTTGACAAGAAAAAGTTCATGATTTAGTTCGAGATTTGAATCTTCCTAAAGCGGTGCTCATCTTCTAGAATCAATACACAAAGAATTACAACTTCTTGCTGATGATGTAGTAATTATTTAGTATCGTAAACAGCATACATCATCTGCTCAATTCTCTTCTAAAGAAGGTTTACTTTGTTTTTGCTCGTATAAAACAAAATGTATTCAGGAAATGAGAATTATACAGGTTTGGCACAAAAGTTTCTGCTGAAATTTCAATAACAAATGAATATCAACAAAGTATTTAATCATCAACGTCACATAAGTTTTCAAAATATTTATAATCATGCTCAATGCATCGTTGCCACCTTCCCAGTAACTTGTTGACGCCATCCTGGAAGAATTGCTGCGGTTTTGAGTCAGCCTATTGTTGAATATCATGTATTACAGCAGATGAACTGGAGTAATCCTTTCCTTAGAAGGCAGATTTCATAGGTCGAAAAATATAATAATCTGAAGTGGCCAAATCTGGCGAGTATGGTTGATGTTCAAGAATGTTGAGACGAAGCTGAGTAATCTAATCTTGTGTGATGGTAGTCGTATGTGGCCTCGCATTGTCGTGCTGGCGGTAGAGATTCCCATGAGACATTCGTCTTCGCTGCTTTTCAAAAAAGCTACATTCAAGTTGTTCATGTAATTTTTCTTATAGCTCGCGGATCTTCTTTGAGAACAGTTAGTATCGCCTCTTCCAAACTGCATGACGGCCGTTCACTGTGTGGCTCATCCTTACAGACAAAGTTTCCATTATTGAATTTTGTTACCCAGTCGGAGCATGTTCTGAGGCCAACTGTGCCTTCTCCAAGGATGCAGTTGATTTCTTTATGATTATTGGCAGTTGACAGTACTCTCTTCCAGTTTTAATAAATGATTTTTCTAATATCTTCACGAGAAAACTATATATTCAGTACAAATACTCACTAGAAAAACGAAAAAAATTCGTAATAGATATAAACAATGTTTAATTTCATACAAATTAAGTATTTTATTATAAAAGTTCGTTCAAATTGTAAAAAATTTAACATATATTATTAACAAAACTAATTAAGAGTACATGGTAAAAATTTCATTAACCGCAAATGCATAGAACTAATTTTAGAAAGCTTAATTCATCGGCAGAAACTTTTGAGTCAAACCTGTACATGAACCCAGTCAGTGGCGTTTTTATGGATAGCTCAAGTGTAAGTTTAAAAGTGGTACTTTTGCACAACCTAAACCAACATCCATCAATTCCTGTCGATTATTCTGTTAATTTGTAAGAAAATTATCACAACGGTAATGGTTTTATGTTGAAGATCAATTGTGATGAATATAAATGGGATGCAGATGGAGATTTTAAGATGTTGGGGTTTCTACTTGTACTCCAGAGCGGATTTACTAAAGTCTTGTTTCCTGTATCCTTGGAATAGCATGGATCCCGCAAATCACTGCATTGTGAAGCATTGTCCAGCTCAAGATGAGTTGAGTCCTGATTAGTGAAATGGTAAGCATGATGCTTTGGTTCCTGTCCACAAAATTCATCGTGTTCTACTACATATAAAATTTTGAGTAATAAACAGTTCGTCACAGCACTAGATCATAGCGGTAAATGTTTGTGTAGCTTACAATTTGTATTCGAAACATATTTCAGAATTTTTATAATTTCAATTTTTTGTCTGATAATACATTATGATCAACAAATGGTTAGTGATGGGTCTTAACAAAAGAGAACTGCAAGCTTTTAGCTGGAAGCGATCTCTGAATTTTACTCAATTTTTGAACAAGAGAAAGACCTTTTCTGACATTGGTTTATTCTTAAAGCTCTGTCATGATTGTGAGGTGTAGTTACATAATCAACAATTTCAAATATGATGTTTGGTGTGTTATGTGTGTTTGTGAGTTTGATTGACATATGACATAATAATCTCGAATCTTGAATCATTACATCATTGCTAATCCCCATATATAAAGAATGTATGATTTATTAATAGAATTTGATAACCCGACTTACGAGTGAGTGTGTTGTACCAAATTAGCGACATTTGATTCTTGGTGAAATTCGTACATAAAAAATGTCTTGTATGAGTCTTAGTTGGAACATCTTCATTCAAAATATATTAAAAATTATTTGAAATTAGGTGAAACCCGTTTCCAAAACATTGTCAAAAATTATTGATTGTTTCAAAATTAAAAGTTACCTTAATACATCAAATTTAATTTTTATCCATAACTTGAAAGACATTTTTACTTCTTCATTCTGCTTCTTAAATAGTTTATTGTTGTCTTATAATCAAATAAAGTTTGCATAATCATTAAAAATCCACTTAAAATTTTGTTATAAATTGTAGGTACAGAAAAACTAAAAGAAAATAAATCTTAACCAGTTAATTTTGTATTTTGATGAACACTTTCAATTTCCCAATACATTTTACTCCAAACAAACAAAATTCACATTCAGTTTTAATCATTTCGTCGTTACATTAATTTTCATAGTCACACGCCCCGTGTTCTCATCATCACATGTTACACAGTCACTGAACCAAATGAGTGGTATAGGGATCCTCTGTGGTCTATCCAGAAACGATCCAGTTCTCGAAACGTCCGAGTTTCCATCGTCCAACATCTCTTCAGCCACAGACACCAACTTGTCTTCTCATAAATTAAACAAATAAACTAAATTTTTGAAAGGTGATACTTCAACATTAATTATGGATCATATAATTTTATGTGAGTAACTAATTGATACTTAAACCTTTTTTAAGTCAATTGAAAACTCAAAACATTCTTATATCTTATGCTTTTATAAGGCGTTCTACAATTTTATAAAAACATATCGTTGTTTTCTAAGTTTAATGTAATTTCTAAACAGTTTCTTTGTTGCGGTTGGATTAACGAAAACGATTGGAAAAATACATTGTGGTACAAAAATATAACCTCACAAAATAATCAACTAAATATTCTACCGAGGTCTTGTTGCAATTGTTCTTCAAATGCGTGCAACGATAACTATTGTCAGACGCCCCCTGCCAGCAGATACCCCGATGTCAGTAATTCAGTAATGAGTTTTAAAAACGTATTAGATCTTATTGTTCAGAATTGCTATTCCAGCATATCTTCCAGCCTCAAGTCAACATTGAATCTGTTGGCGGGATTTTTCATTACTGAGTTTCTATTAAGCGTAAGTACTCGGTTTTTATTAATACATTATCAATTGTAATAATCATAATCATAATACATTTATTATAAATTTTTTTTAATATTTATAATGTGTCATATTTGATTTTGCTTCCTGATTTTTTTCTCATTTGTATTTTTAGTCATTTTTAAGGGTTTGGTTTGAAGTCTAAATATGGAGTAAAATATTTTGAACCATTTGAAAATGAGGTGGAGTTGATGAAATGTAATAAATAAATAATTAAAATCAAATATTATTTGTAAAAGTAAAGAACTAGAAACTCTATGGTGATTCGGCTTTTTTCTTATTAATATTTTCTTTTTCTTTTTTTGACCTTAACCGTTGGGTCGTGGTTGCATCCAATTATGCACAAGCCTTCGCCACATCTCTCTATTTCTCAGACATTTCATGTTCAATTCACACCATTCTTTTAAATAGTCTGTCCATTGTCTCTTTGGTGTTCTTCTTGGTCTTTCTTATTCCGCTCTTCCTTCAATCATAACCATCTCTAGTTTTTGTTTTCTTATCTGATGTCCGTAGAATTTCTGCTTGCTTTTCTTGAAAATGATAAACACTCTAGTTTTATAATATTTCAAATTATTTCAGCATACTAATAGAAAAAACTGATAATTATTATAATAGACCACGTAAAAATAAAAAAAAATCTGTTGGAAAATTAAAATTAATATTGTTAAAACAAAAATTATATTCAGTGACCCGACAAAGCACCCATCAATAGCATTAAATAAAAATAAAAAAAGAAATTGAATAATTAAAAAATGATGATAATAGCATAAATAAATGCATCTCTATGATTCGGAATCATCAAGATGAAAAAACTTATCGATGTGGAGTACCTATTGGGTACCCACAAAACTAATTTACGATTTCATCATAATATAAATGTTCAAAATGAACTGCATTTTCAGGAACGCAGTTAAGTTTGCACATATTTGACAAACTCTTATTGGAATCGAAATCCCGATTAAGATTAGACATACTTTAAAATTTTTATTTTAACTAGAACTATTAACAAATTTCAGATCAATAATTCATGGCTGTTAAATGATATTTTGAAAAACTTCGTTGATCAAACACAAATAGAAACATATGGAGAACCAATATTAGTAAAATCCTATCGACAACCAAAAATATTTTGAGTAAATTTTAAATAATAAAACATTGTGAAGAGAATGATGTAATTGAAAATTTTTTTCTCTTTGGAACTTCCTTTTGGTATGTGTTTGGAAGAAAGAAAAGCAAAATAATTGATTATGTATAGATTTTTTAAGTGTAATAAAATCAAGATCTAATCAACGTTTCCAATGCAAAATGTGGACGATATGTTGAATATACCAAATGGATCAAAATATTTTAGTATGATTTTTAGACCACCCGATATATACATGTATATATGTATGTGTGTGTTAAAAGATGCCATTTTAAAATAAATTTTTTTATTGATTTAATATATTTCGACAGAATATCCGTCATCATCAGGCAAGTCTGATTCTAGCTGTTAAGCTTATATATGTTAAAATGGGGATTATGCAATTACTGTTTTATGTAAACACTTTCAACAAACTTCATGAGGGACTTTATTGGACATTAATTACTGGATTAAACGCTTTAATTATTATTAATTCCCACGAGTTTTCCCCAATAATTTTAAAATTGCTGCATAAAACTTAAAAATTATTTATTTTAACAGAAAATTTACAATTTTTTTATGTTCAGCAATATTATTAATACCACTTAGATGTCCATGATCACGAACCCGTTTACAGAGATGACGAACTGTCTCTCCAATGTATGTGGTATTGCACCCATTACACTCAAATTTATACACAAGATCTGAGCATAAACTCAAAGGAGTTTTCAATTTATTACTGAACACGTTCTGAGTTTTATATGTTCTAGATACGATTTTTAAATTCAAATTCATAGAATTAATTGATCTTAGAATAGAAGATTTGAATTTTTAAAACCTTCAGAATAATGAACAGTTAATGTGTAACCACATTTAAGTCTCTCATTTGTTCTTAAATCGGATTTCAAATCATCCTTTCCTTCAATTATTTTACTTAAACCATCTTTAAATAATTTATATATTATTTCTCTATTTAATTTCTCAAGGAAAGATTTTGAATATCCATTTTTTATGTAAACGGTCACTCAACACATGATTAAACAAGAATGATCTTGGAACAAGTTGAAGACAAAGACCAAAAGAGAAACAAATTCGAAACAAAATGTTACGATCATATTTGGGTTCACAAAGCTGTATACAACCCCGTATAAGTTTTCTTTCTATAGATCTCTGCTTCATGACTATAACCCTTCTTTTCAATTAACAGATCAAGAAAAGTTAACGAACCATTCTTTTCAGTCTCGACATTTTAAAAAGCATTTTCCGTTATTTTTTAAATTTATCACTAATATATATATATATATATATAGTCAGATGTACATTATTTTTTTAATAAATAATCAATTTCTTAAAAAAACTTTAACTAAATTGCTTATTTAAAAATCAAATTAGTGTTCACAAGACTCCATATTATATATAATATACATCTTAATGATGCACAAAGTTTTATTATACATTTGTAAAACATAATGATTTTATACACATATTTGTTATTTTATACACTTAACATAATATTTTAATTATAAAATTTTCTAATAAATCATTTAAAAATATTCGGTTTAAAAATTTGATTTATACTTTAAATATTTTGAAATATTTTTTAATATATTTTTTCATTTATCTAAAAATTTTAAAATTCTAAAATGATTAATGTATATAATGGTAAATTTATAATATTTATAGACACATTTAACAAAATTAACTTTGAATATTTAATATTAATAATTTTCTGTGCTTCTATGGCTGACAATTATAATTCTGGAAGTTATTTTGAGGAAGGAAATTGTTAACAATTATTTTAAAATTTAGATTTAGCTGTCTCCTTTTATTACTGAAAAACATTCTTCGCAACTAATTCATATGTATCAACAACCATATCTTGATGATTTATTATTTAATTTAATTAATATTTTTTAATAAATTACATACAATTTATTTTAATATTAACTATTAATGTCAGTGGCGGATTTAGATCTTTGTGCGTGGGGGAGAGAAAACTTTCTGGCAGTGCCAAAAAGGATAAATGTAGTACTAGCCCTACTAATTTTAATATTGAGTAAATACTATATTATACACGATTTGTACGCTCCCCGCTATCTTGTTCCAGCGGTAGGCAGCACCAAAAAATAAATAACTATTAAAAATAATGAAGTTTTGTTGACCCGTCATTATTACCGACTTTTAATAATATTTGTGTTTACTCCGGTCGGATATATTTAATATTAATAAATGGCTGTTGTTTAGAGTGGTAACTGGAGTGTATTAACCCCCGTTGGACTTTATAGACAGACAAAACTTGTACAAGCAGCAAGTGAAAAGTGAAATCTTAAGTCTCAGTAGTATTCTCCACTGTCCAAAAATATTATGCCTGCTAGCCTCATCATCTATGTCTAACAACACGACATGGTAATATTACAAATAGCAAAGCATCAGCAGCAATATGTTGCAGTGTACACGTTATTAATACATACCAAACCAATCCATTTAGTTCTTCTGCATCACAGACCTTGTGTCAGTGTTAAGGATGAAACTTAATCATAATGCAGTTAATTCTTATACACAAAACTACACATTTATAAAAGTCATCTTGGGGGCGCCATTTAGAATCCATCAGGGGCGTGGGGGGGGTCTGCCCCCAGTCCTATAGTTAAATCCGCCACTGATTAATGTACATTTTCTAAAAAATGACCACATCTTTTTATGTATTTCTTAATTGTCAATTTGCTAATTATTAAATTAAATTATTTAATTAAGTTGAGTAATCGTTCTGAATTTTTTTAAAAAACATGTCACGGGATTTAAGTTAAATTGCAAATTTCAGCTTGATCGAAATATACAAATTCGTTCAGTTTAAGATATTATTATTTAATATTATTACGTTTTGGGAAACTCTTCCAAATTTTTGAATTAAAATCTAACTAAACATTTTAAATATATCATAAAGTAATGATAAAAATCTTATACTTAAAAGAATAAATTAATTTTCAATTATAAAACTAAATAATATTATTAATAAAAAAAAATTTTTATAAAAGCAACCACGTTT